>SJYC01046374.1:0-10954 GCA_006408675.1 Madoqua kirkii
CGCTCCCCCCTCCCCGCCCCTCTCTGTTTTTTCTTCCATGTTTGTGGGGTCTGGGAGCTGGTTCTCTCCCCCTCCCCACGGCTACCCCTGCCCATAGAGCCCCCCTTCCCCCCTCTCTCCCACAGGAGGCAAAGGAAGGGGAGGGAGGGGGTGGGGGGGCAGGGCTCCCCCTCGGTACTGCGGTTGCACAGAGTATTTCGCCTAAACCAAGAAATTTTTTATTACCAAAAAGAAAAAAGAAAAAAAAAAATTTCCCAGCGGCCACCTTTCCTCCCTGCCCCATTGGGACAGTCGAGACTGGATCTGTGGGGTTTCCTGGGAGGGTGGCTCAGGGCTGGAACACTCTCAGGCAAGAGTGGTGGAGTTCCCTGTCAGGCCCTCCGCCAGGCCCACTTTGGGCTTCTCCCCTCTCCTCTCCTCCTTCCCCTCCAAGCAAACCACCAGAGGTGGCCTTCCCCTGACCTCAGGCCCCTGGGCTGGAGGCCTGGGCGGCTGGGGGCTGGGGCGGGGGTGCCGTGCAGCCCAAAAGCGAGGGGCTGGCGGCGGCCTGGGGCTGGCAGGCTAGGCGCGGGGCTCGGCCTCCCTCCACACTGTATCCTCTGCCCCTCCTTCCCCAGAGGCTGGGCATTTCTTTCCACAAGCTGCTGTGGGGACATGTGTTCCCCTCCTCAAAAAGTCTGTGCCATCTTCTCCCACCCCCTCCCATGTAGAAGGCGGGGCTGACCCCAGGGCTGGGAGGGGAGGGGACTGCAGGGCAGATGGGCTCCCTGCCCCCAGGGGCCGCCCGGGCTGCTAGTCTCCAGAATAGGGACATGGCATCCTCCTTTGGGGAGAGCCTTTGTCTGAAAGCACAGCCCCCTCGCCGGTCCTCTGCCCACTGCCCCTCTTCATTGGCATTAATCTGGGCACCAGCTAGTTCCATAGCAGTGACTTCCCTCACCGCTCATCTCTCGGCCTTGCCTTCTCTCTTCCTCACACTGTCGCCCCTCCTCTCAGGAGACACTGCCCCGGGCCTCCAGGGCCGCCTGGCCGAGGCTTCGGAGGGCAGCGGGGCCGGGAGCCTCTGCCCTCCACGGAGTTGGGGGACAGATAGGCCAAGGGCCTCCCAGCTCGCCGGCCTCCGCAGCCAATGTGGGAGTGGCTGGTTATGGGCGCTTGGCTGGTGGCAGCCGCTGCATCCCTTAATTTATTTCTCTGCTGTTTCTGTTCTTGAGAAATTGGGGGAAGGGGTCCTAAACAGAGGCTGCCTCTACCCTCACCTGAGTTGTACATTTTTTGTGATGGGTTTTATTTTTTATTTTATTATTTTATTTTTTTTTTTGATTTATGATGACTCCACCCCTACTCATCACCCCACTCCCAGGCCTGGCTCCATGGCAAGTCGAGCCCTTGGGTCCCAGGAAGGGGCCTTGCCAACCTCAGCCCTCCCACCCCAAGCCCTGACCGTGGGCTTCGGCTCCTACCAAGGGCTCCCCCTCCCTCCTTCCTTCCTTCCCCCTTCCTGCCCTATGGAACAGCCCGGGTGCTCCCAGGGGCCCGGAGGGCAAGGCTTGGCTCCCAAAGGGGGTGGTGGCCAGGGGGGGGGCTCCCAGGCAAGGTGGCCCCTCCCCACCCCACCCCCCTTCCTGCACTTAGTTTCTCCTCTGGATCAAACACGTAATAAAGAGAATGTTTGGAATCTGAGCTGCCGCCTCCTGTTTCTCATCCCAACTGGGCAGGGACCCAGTCCCCATGGGCAAGATATGGTCCAGCCCACCTTGCCTTGCTGGGGAGAACTGATTGCTCTTTGGGCCCTGGAGAAGGGACAGTGCTGGGTGGACCCATGGCCCTGACAAAGACACTAAGCCTGGGACCCTTAAACCAAAAGAAGATTCAGTGAGCTTGAAGGTTTTATTTTTAAAAAACATTGAAAAATAAACCCATGTCTGCATATGTTTCCAACCCTCCTTACTCTATCTAGGCTGGTGGGCAGGGGGGCACCCTCAGAGCTCCTCAGCATCCCCACCCGGCCCTGAAGACAGGAGAGCTAGATTTTTAAAAAACATTGAAAAATAAACCCATGTCTGCATATGTTTCCAACCCTCCTTACTCTATCTAGGCTGGTGGGCAGGGGGGCACCCTCAGAGATCCTCAGCATCCCCACCCGGCCTCTGAAGACAGGAGAGCTAGCTCTCTGGCCCCAAGGGACCTCTCTGCCCACCTCCCCCCTCCAGTGCCCTCCCCACCTCACCCAGACTTATTGCTACAAGAAGGGAAAGAGGAAGAACAGCCAACACATTAAACTGTCCTCGCCCCCAGCTCCCACACTATGGTCACTACCCCCTACACACGAAGGGCAGGACCAAAGGCCAAGCCCTGGCCGCCTAGGAGGCAGCCATTCCAGTCCCAGCCAAGAAAAGAAAGACCCTCAGGCCAGCTCACAAGACACCAGACCCTGGCCGGGATTGGCCACCAGAAACAAGGTGCAGAACCCACGAGGCCAGCTGTGCCAGTTGCGGTAGCCCTGGGTCCTGAAAGACCTGGTGCGACCTCTAGTCCCTTCTGTCCTTGGTGAAGCCAGAGGTCCCCAGGGACGCCTAGCCAAGGGCTTCTGGAGCCTCTGGTTGGCGGAGAGCCTCGGGGCTCAGAGCGAGGGTGCCGGAGGCTCCAGAGGGGCTCCAATCAGGGTGGGCGGGGGCTGAGGGCCAGGGCGGGCACTGTGGCGGGAGGCAGCCAGGGCAGGGCGGATGAGAGGTGGTGGCGGCTGGTTGGGGGCCAGCCGGGGCTGAAGGAAACGGCCCTGCTGGAGTGGGGGTGGCTGGCGTAGCAGGGTCGGGGCTGTGGGCAAGGGTGGCCTCAGCAGTGGGGGCGGCTGAGACAGCGAGGTGGGAGGTGGAGGAGGGGGCGGCGCAGGGGCCCCCGATCGGGGTCCCGACGTGGAGACAGATGTAATCTGGACCTGAGAGGAGACAGAAGGGTGAGAAACCAGGTTCGAGCACGCCCTCAGCCCAGTCTTTAAGGACGGAGGTGGTGCCACTCCTCTCTCCTCGCAGCATTTCTCTCTCCCCTTCTCACCTCATCATCTTCCTCTAGGGCTGGGGCTGGCAGGGGCGCCCCTCTCCTAGCCTCCTCCATGGGGACCGGGGCTCCAGGGGCCCCATCCTGCTCGGCCTCCCACTCTTGCAGCACCTCCTCCAGATTGAAGCGGCGCCGGTAGCTCACAAAGAACGTCTTCACCTGGGTCAGAGTCTTGTTCCCAATCACCTCTGCAATAGCCCCAAAGTCTTTGCCATACCTACGGATGGCTGCAAGGGTCAAAAGGGCAGCAGAGTGTGAATACCGCCTTAGATCTAGTCACTTCCCTGATCCTTCCCCTCTGCCCCAGCTCCCTGGGGGGAAGGAGACACTCCTGGGGCCCTCGTTCTGCCCAGAGCCTCACCCACCTTGTACGGCCAAGAGCTGCTCATCGGTGGTCCAGCGGGAGTTGAACTTGGTATTGGCCTGCAGAGCAAGGCATGGATCCTTGAGACTCAAAAATAGGGGAACAGAGGGCCTGCTCTCCAAACAAAACTCCCCTTTCTTGCTCTGCTGCCAGACAGTCCCTCCTGCCCCTCCAACTTGGAAGAGCAGCCTCACCTCAGGGGGGCGGAGTGGATCAATGCCGCCCTCCAGGGCTTGGCGGAGGCTGCTATTGGTCTGCTTCATGCTTTGCACCTGGGAAGGTAAGTCAAGAGAGGGCCATCAAACTCCACGCAAGGAGGCCATCAAAAGCAACCCTCACCCAGCCATCTACCTCATCTCATCGCTCACAAACATTCAGTAGGGGAGACACTGGGGTTCGCCCCCTTTTAAAGACCAGCCTTATTTATTTATTTATTAGTGACCAAAAAGAACATCAAGTTACCCAGAAACCCAGAAGATGGAGAAGATGCAGGCTTGGCAACCACACAACCTCCCTTACAGCTCAGCTGCCCCCAGTTAAGAGTCCCCAGCTGCCAACTGTCCCCTCTCACAGCTCCTCCCTTCCCTGGGCCCCCTACCTGGCGCTTGAGGGAGATGAGCTGGGAGTCAAGGCCTCGAAGCGTGAGGTTGGCAAGGTCTGGGCTCCCTGACACTGCGGTGAGGCCCTCGGGGCTCAGGTACATGCCTTTGGGCGGGCGCCTCCGAGTTCTCAGCGGATGGTGGCGGTACTGGGAGCCCTGGGCCTCCTTCTTTCCTGGGCCTGGCCGGGCATTCAGGGGCCGAGAGGGCAGAGGCTGCCAGGGTAAAAGGAGGAGGTGGGTGGTGCAGAGCCCAAGGAGAGGGCAAGCCAGTGGGCGGGCCAGCAGAGCTCTGCACCCTCACCTCTCTCTTGGGGTCTCCAGCGTCCGGCTCCCCCTCACTCACGGCTCCTCGTCCTTCTTCAAGCTCATCGCTGCTTATACGGGGGCCAAGGAGCGGGTGAGGCAGGGGCTAGGGCCTGCAGGAGCGCCATCTGCCCCCACCCACAGCTTCCCCGGGCCCCGACCTGTCTTCCTTGTCCTTTCGGCCCCCAGCCGCCGAGCCTGTCTGTCCATCACACTGGTCCGGCTGCGGGTCTTCTTCCAAGAGTAGTAATACTTCACCAGGCTAGGAATCAGCTTGTCAGGCAGCTGGGGGTAGGGGTCAACGCCAGAGGCTGGAGCCCACCTAAGACTCCAGGCCCCAGGAAGGCTTATCAGAAAGAAGGGGCCAAGGAGCGCCGACAGGGGTGGAGGGCTTTACCATCTGCTGGATCCGCTGGAAGCACTTGCCGTGGAAGCCAAAGGCCTGTTCAAACAGCACCTTGTCCTCCACCGTCCACTCATCCGGGAATGGTGTGAAGTTGGCCAGGTCAGCCAGCGACTTCTCTACATCGTGTTTATGCCACAGGAGCATGCCCAGTGCCTGGCCCAGGAGAGAGGAGGACTCAGGCTCAGCTGCCCCCAACACCGTGCTATCTCCTCCCCGAATCCCTGCGGGGCCAAGGCTCACCTGCTCGATGTTGTAACCATGCTTCTCCTTGGCCATCGCAATGTACTTGTCAACTGCAGAGGCAGGAGGAGGCAGCTCTTGGAGGAGGGGTTACAACTCCTAACCCAGGCCTGTCCAGACAGGGGTATGCCCCCAGGGACTAGGCCCCTGACCCTGAGCCCCAGGGCAGGGGTTGAACCCACATGTCTCAGCCTCTAGCCCACTTCTGAGAAGAGCCAGCCAGCAGCTGATAGGAGAACCAGGCCCCCAGCTCCCAAGGGTATGCATGAACCCAGGACCCCACCCCACTCACGCTTGGCATCTGACACACAGTGGTTGGGGGACCACACCAACATCCCCTTCAGCTCCTTGTTACTGTAGCGTGCGGGGCTCTCTGAAAGGCAGAGGACAGAGGACACCATCACCCGGGTGGCCCTGGCCTGGACCCAAGGCCAGAGGGCAGCAGAGTGAGGCCTGTGAGGTGAGGCCCAGAGGGGAAGGAGGAGCAGAGAATCAGAGAGGAAGGCAGAGCAGGAAAACTAACCATGTCACAGGGCCGGCCACCCACCCCTGCCTGTGCCACCATGGGCGCCAGTCAAGGGCTCCCTCAGGTGGGGCCCAGGGCCAAGCCACGGGCCCTCAAGTACCCTCCCTTCACAGCCTGTCCTGCCACTCACCAGGCTTGCACTCCGGAATTACGGCCTGGTAATTGGTTCCAACGCGGATCATGCTGTCTGTGGAGCCAGGGGGAGGCAGTCAGGACTCCAGGGAGGGAGGATGGGAGGATGGGAGGATGTGGCGGGGGAGGTGGCTGGCCTGGAGTTCTTCCTGACCACCCAGGGCCCCCATTTTCCAGGAGGCTCACTTTTCCCTGATCATCTCCTCAGTTACCCTCAGTCACAGAAGCAACTGGAAAAGGGAGAGACCTTGCATAGCAATAGCCCTGGGGGGGTGGGGGGGGAAGCATAGGGGCCAGTTTTAAAGCCCAGGCCCAGTAGGGCCCTTTGTTCTGACTTAGTTGGGGGGCGAGGGGGGTTGGAGGGCTGCCCCTAGATCTGGACCACAGCCCTGCAGGGAATCCAAGGCTCCTCCCCACCACATGAGCCTCACGGCTTGGTGTGGAGGTGTCTTTCCAGCTCCTGCCCCGGCCAGACCTCAGTCCTCTGCAAGGTGGTAAGGAGCCTAAGCTGTGAAGGGAGGGATGCCTGAGTACCTCGGGGGCTGAGGGCAGGGAGGGGATAGGCAGGACCGCCTGCCTCCCCGGCAGCTAGGGGCCCAGCCTCCAAATTCCCTGTGCCGGCTTGGGGAGAGCAAAGCAGAGGCTCCGATTCAAGGAGGGCAGGAGCCATGCCCAACAGTAACCCTGGGGTCGGCAACTCTCCCCCGTGCGTCTCCCCCCGCCCCGGGCCGGTGCGCCTTTAACCCCAGGCTGCCGGGCTCACCGTGCGAGTGCTCCTCCTCGCTGCTGTCATCCTCCGAGTGCGGCTGTCCGCCGTTGGGCGCCGTCTTGGCCCGGCTGCGGGACAGGATCCCGGAGCCCGCGCTCGGCTTCTCCATCACCGAGGGCATTACCCCAGCCCAGCCGCCCCGGGGGGCGCGGGAGCCTTCGCAGAGCCGCGGTGGTTGCCGCGCTCGCCCGGAGTGCCGTGCCCGGCCCGGCCTGGAGGGGTCGCCACTGAGGCTACGAGAGCCAGGAGGTCAAGCGTGGCTAGGGTCCGGCGGGGCAGAAGCCCAGCGGGCAGCCTGGCGCTCTCCGCGACCCCCAGAGGTGAGGGCTTCAGAAAAGTTTGTGTAGAAGTGGGGTACGCGGGGGAAGAGCCGCAAGGTCCGGTGCGGCTGCGGCGCGCTCGCTCTGTACGCCCCCACGGAATTGGGGGCTCCCCGGAGAAGTCGGGGCAACCTGCCCTCGGGACGCCGTGGAGCCCGTTGCCCGCCTGCCCACGCAGTTCAGCGAGCGGGCGCTGCGGCGCAACTGCCGCCCGCCCCCGCCCCTCCCCGAAAGCTCCGCGTCTCTCGGCTGCACCAGGATGCCCGGACCCCGGGCGGGGACCCCTGTCCGGACCAGACCCCCGCCTGCGACGGCAGCCGGCGGCGGCGGGACGGCGCGCACGGCGCGCGGCGCTGGGGCAGAGTTGCCGGGAGGCGGGGGAGCGCAGCCGCGGGCGCCGCCTCGCACCCTAGCCGGCGCGCTCGCTCGCTCGCTCGCTCGCTCTCCCCGGCGCGCTCGGGCTGCTCGCTCGCCCGCCCGCTCTCCGCCGCCGCTCGCTCCTCGCGCACACAATGAAGCTGCTGGCAGGGAAGTAGTGCCGGCTGCGGCCTCAGCACCCCTCCCCCAGCCGATGCCTCCGCCAGCTGAACATCTGGCCCTGGGGTGGGAGGCAGGGCCCGGGGGGCGGGGCCTGGGGGCCAGGGCTAGACCTCCGCGGGGTGGGGTCAGGACCCGGGTGGCGCGCGCTTCCCTCTGCCTGCCCCTGGGACTCGCAGACTTGCCCCCCAGGGGGAGACCCTCTGCCCCCCCACCCCACCCCCAGGAGTAGCCAGGGGTCAGCCCCACCCACGCGCACACCAGGCCCACACAGCAGCGGGCTCGGGTTACCGCCGCCTGCCCCGGGGGCCCTGAGGCCGCCTGCCCGCCCGCCTGCCCGGGTGGAGCCCAGCTTTTCCTTCCATTTCCCTTCCTGCCAAGGAACTCCCCGCCCCCCCTTCCGCAGAGGGGACCCCCCCACACACGCACACACACATCATGCGCCCTTGGGGGCCAGAGCGGATGGGAGGCCGGACAGGCGAGGATTGAATTCCTCCAAGAGCTACCGGGCCAAGGAGCCTGGCTTCTGGTGTGCATCTGTGGGTCCCCAGGGTTCACCTCAAAGCGGGCTCGGGTTACCGCCGCCTGCCCCGGGGGCCCTGAGGCCGCCTGCCCGCCCGCCTGCCCGGGTGGAGCCCAGCTTTTCCTTCCATTTCCCTTCCTGCCAAGGAACTCCCCGCCCCCCCTTCCGCAGAGGGGACCCCCCCACACACGCACACACACATCATGCGCCCTTGGGGGCCAGAGCGGATGGGAGGCCGGACAGGCGAGGATTGAATTCCTCCAAGAGCTACCGGGCCAAGGAGCCTGGCTTCTGGTGTGCATCTGTGGGTCCCCAGGGTTCACCTCAATTCCCTTTAACGGCTGCAGTGCGCACCCCAAAACAGTGGCCCATGGGGTTGCGGGATGGGGCATGGGAAGTGCAAGGGAAGACCTGGACTGCAGAGTGGGCGGGGAAGCTGGGGGGGGGGCTCTGTCCTCCCCGCCCCCCCCACGCCCTCCCCGAGTTCACTGTCACCCCAGCTGGGAGGAGAGCCCCCTCCCCCAGGACGAGCACGGGCAGAGTGACAGACCGGGAAGCGGGTAGCGCGGCACAGACGGAGAGGGGGGAGGGGGTGGGCAGAGACTTTCAAAGCCAGACCCAGCCACCCTGCCAGGCACACAAAGAGCCAGCACACACACCGGCGGCGGCGGCTCGGAGCCTGCGAGCCGCGCCGGTGCCCGTCCCCGCCGCCCCAGGCACGTGCTGCGGCGCACACAGGCCGAGGCCCCCGCCCGCCCGCGGCCCCTCCCACCCGAACCCCGGACTCCCAGACGCACCTCCGCCCGGGCACACCCCGCTGTGCCCAGGCTGAGCCGCGCCGGCGCTCGCACCCTCCTCTCCCTTCCCTTCCCTTCCTCGGCCACTCTGTAATCAGATTCCTAAATTTAGAAGCAACCCCAGGCCCAGCCAGGGGTCCCCGCCCCCACAAGCTGCCTGCGGCCAGCCGGCCGGGGTCCTGCGGTCGGGCCACGACCCGGCCGGGGCCTCCAGGTCCCGGGGGCTTCTGAGGGCGGCTGGGCAGAGTCCAGCCCGACCCCACCCGGCTGCGGTGCTGTCGGGCCACAACCGGGGCCACCCAGCCGGCGGCCACGTTGCCCGCCACACCTCCGGCCAGAGCTCTGGGGCCTTTTTCCTCCTCTTAAATCATGGGTTGGGCACCAAGCCCCAGGGTGGGGAGGTCTGGATAGAGGACAAGGAATAGGCCAAGGGCAGGTTTGAGCTGTGAGGTCGGCTACAAATGAACAGCCTCCTCAACCTAAGCCCTCCTGGGTGGCAGGGTGCCACCCCACCCCCAGCACCTCCAATCTTTAGGGAGCCTCTCCTCTCTGTCCCCTCCCGCCTGGCAGACAGCCAGGGCTGCTCACAGCTCTCTCCTATGATGGAGTCTTCCATTTTGCCCACAGCAGCCCCCATTAGGCAGGGCCTCAGCTGAGTCCCCTAATTCTCCCGTGCCTCTTTTCCATACTTGTACTCAGGGTCCAGGGCCCAGCATCTCCCCATCTCACCTCACCCCCAGACCTCAGCAGCATGCTCGCTCTGGCCTCCCTCCTCCCAGGCTGCCCCAGGTACCCCCAGCCACCAGCATCCTGCCATCCTTTGCACCCTGCCCCCCATAAGGAGGTAGCTGTGTTCTCACTTCTCCCTGGAGCCTGGAGCTCAGGGCCAGAGAAGATTCTTCTCTGGAGGTGGGGGCAGGGAGAGAAGGCTTATGCCTTGGACTTGCAAAGAACTGGGGGAGTCTGCGGACCCTGGTGTGAGAGGCTTCTGCCTAGGAGGTTAGACACCACATGGGAAGGGTATCCTAGGAATCTGGGGATGGTGGTGGGGGCCACGATGTCCAGAAAGGAGGTACATTCCTAGTGAGCAAACCTCCCCAAGGGGCATCCTTGCAGGCTTAGGGGGGGGAGGGGCAAGGCCCCACCCTCCCACCTGCTGCAGCCACCCCCCCTCCCCAGCTGGCCCCCTCTTTTGTGCAAAGCCACACAAAGGACAAGGGGCCCCGGCCGGCCTGGCCATCTGCTCCCAGCAGCCAGAAGGCTCTTAAAGAGACAGCACCCCCTCCCTGCCCCAGGGCTGTAGGGTGTGATAGAGCGGGTGCTCCCAGTGGAGCCTGGTCTCAGCGGTACCCCACATGCCGCCCCCTTTTCCCTGGCTCCCCCAGCCCCAGGTGAGGAATCCTCCTCTCCCAGAGCACCGAGGTGCCACGTGGCCTAGAGCGCAGGGGTGTGGGAGAGGGAGAAAGAAGGCAGCCAGGGACCAGCCCCTCCTCTCCTGCCTTAGGCAGAAGGGCCAGGGGAGCTCAGCACTGGGGTCCCTCGGCTCCCTGAGGCCACCTCGGAGCTTTGTGAGGGTCACCGGTCTCCTGGAGTGCCCTCCCCACCGGGGAGCTCCCCTAGCCCTTCCTCAGGGAGGATGCTGGTGCTTGCTTTTTGAGGCCTGCAGGCCGCTGGGCAGGAGCCCAGTGATCTGATCCGGGCACATTTGTTTCCTGCGTTTTCCAGTTGAGGAAACTGAGGCTTGGCACAGCCCCCACAGGGGCCTCCACGAAGCTAAAGCCGCAGGCTGTGTCTGAAGGCGGCCTCCCGCCACCCACCCAGGCCAGATAAGGCTCCTCACCCTGAGATCTCCAGGGAAGCCAGAGCCTTTGCCACACTGCTAGGGATACAAGTTTACAATGTTTGTGTGATTGTTTATTTCTCCACTGTCTCCCTGCTGAGCCACCAGCAGGGAGCACCTGGTATGTAGTAGGCACTCAATATTTACTGAATAAATGCCAGAAGCCCCCAAATCCCCTCTCTTCACTGTTCCTCTGTTCTCTGCGTGTTAGGCATCTCACCCTCTCCCTCCTCCTCGAGGTGAGGCAGAGGGGACAAAGGTCGAAGCGGGATGCTGGGAGTGAAAAGGAGGGTGACCTTGAACAAGCCATCAGCCTCCCCTCTCCCCCTCCCAAAGGCGGGGGCGGCTCCAGCCAATCCCGAACCCCTAGCCCTGCCAGACAGACTGGGACTGTCCTGAGCTCTGGCCAGGCCAGCCTGGCCGCTGCGGCGTGGTGCCTGGGACCCTGGCCAGGCCCTCGGTGGCCACAGCCAAGGGGCTCAGCTTGGGGAGGGTGGCAGGCAGGCGGGCCCTTGGGGGGGGGAGGGAGGGTGGCAAGA
>SJYC01046375.1:0-15878 GCA_006408675.1 Madoqua kirkii
CCCCTCAGTCTGGCTGGAGGTGTGTAAAAGAGACGGGTGCAGAGGGAGAGGGGGGGGGGGGGGGGGCTCCCTCCAGGGCCCCCATCCCCTCAACCTGCCCAGACAGGACCTTGGTTCCTCCGTCTCTCCCAGGGGGGCCCCCACCCCCCTGGGCCCACTGGCAGGCTGTGTGCCCCAGGCACTGCCCTCCTCCTCTCTCGGTCCTGGTGGTAACCCCCTAAACGGGCCCACACTCCCACCCGGGGTTGTGAAGAGACTGGGAGGTGACAGAGGTGACGCTCCGGTGCTTGGCACCCGCTCGGCACTGTGGGCGTGTGAGGAGGGCAGGGAAAGGAGGCCGGGCCGCGCATCTGTGAGCAGCGCTCAGTGAAGCAGGAGCAGGCAGGAGGTCGGCAAGGAGAGACCCCAGGCTTCCTGACACCCGTGCCGAGGAAATCTGACTCCCCCCGCGCAGAGCAGGGATGGGGGTGGAAGATCAGAGAGACCTTAGCGGAGAGACAAGAGCAGGCGATGGGACCCACGAGGGGGCAGCTTCCAGACCTGGGAGCCAACTCGGTTCCTCTGGAAGCTAGGAAAGGAGCCTCCTCCCCTGGCCCTCACCTGGGCCACAGCTGGCGCCCTCTGGCGGTGACAGCGTGGACCAAGGGGGCCCACCTCAGCCAGGCCACCGGTGTCTTCCCAGGGAGTCTGAACACCGGCCCCCTGAGAAGCCCACTCTCGGGGGTACAAGGGCATGGGGTTAAGATCCTCCAGGACCGACTGAGCTTTCTATCCAATCCCCAGGACCTCCCCTTGGCCCATAGCCCCCTAGAACCACCCAGAACTAAGTGGAGTGGAGCTGAAACCCTTGGAGAAATAGCCGAGGAGAGGGGAGAGGGGAATCATCCCAGGGAAAGGGCAGGAGCTCCCTGCCAGCCAGGGTGAGTCCTGGCTCTGCTTCTTGCTTGCTGTGTGGCCCAGGGTGGGTTACTTGGCCTCTCTGAGCCTCAGGTCCTCCATCTCTCTGAGGGAACAGTAACTCTGACCTCCTCTGATTGTTGGGAAGATCCAGCAAGCATCATCTCAGATGGTTGTCATTGAAGTCTCCATCAATGCTGGTTTCCTTCTGAAACAAGGCGCCCCTCTTGAGCAGCCCCCAAGCAGAGCTAGAGAAGCCCCTCACTGCTCTGAGGCAGCCCGTGCCCTGTGGACCAGCTAAGGCCATTGCTATGTGGCATTCCTAGGCCTCTGAACTAAAAGCTCTTCCTCTGTGACATTTGACCCTTGACAGCCTCCCTCTGACTGCTCTTCTGTTCCAGATTCCTGCCTTCAGTGTGATCTCTCCATGGAAATAGAGCTGGAGAAAGATCCTCAGATATTGCTTTGGTCAGGCCCCACTCTTGCTCAATAACTTTCCATGGTTCCCTGTTGCCTTCTGGGCAAAGTGGAAACTTCTCTCCCAACCCAGTACTCAAGGCCTTTCCAGCCTGTATCTGATACAGCTGAACAAGTCTGCTCACTACTTGCTGAGCCCTACTCAGAATACCCCATCCCCCCTGCAGACCCTGGCCCACTCACTTGCACATGCCCTGCCTGGCCAGTCCCTCGGAACTGCTGGCTCCTGGTGGCCGGCTCTGCTCTGACATGGCCCATCCAGGGCTCCTGGCTTAGCTGTGAGCACCCTCCTGCCCCTGCTCAGCCTCCGCTGTTCATGCTCCCCTTCCACCACCCCAGCCACTGCATGGCTGTTAGCCCATGACCTAGCCTCCAGCTTCCAGAGGGCACTGATTCCTCTCCCCACCAGGCCCCAAAGTAGAAACTTGGAAGATGCCCTGGACTCTTTCTTCTGTTTCACTTCCAAGTCCAACAGCCTCCTGTTTCCGTCAGTCTCTTCCCCCATGGCCACTGCCTCTCACTCCATGAATGAAACAGCCTCCCAGCAGGCCTCCTTGCCTTCTCTTTTGGCCCCCAAGAGGTTAAAAAGCAGAGACATTACTTTGCCAACAAAGGGCCGTCTAGTCAAGGCTATGGTTTCTCCAGTGGTCATGTATGGATGCGAGGGTTGGACTGTGAAGAAGGCTGAGTGCCGAAGAATTTTCAACTGTGGTGTTGGAGAAGACTCTTGAGAGTCCCTTGGACTGCAAGGAGATCCAACTAGTCCATCCTAAAGGAGATCAGTCCTGGGTATTCATTGGAAGGACTGATGCTGAAGCTGAATCCCCAATACTAAAAGCAGAGACATTACTTTGCCAACAAAGGGCCGTCTAGTCAAGGCTATGGTTTCTCCAGTGGTCATGTATGGATGCAAGGGTTGGACTGTGAAGAAGGCTGAGTGCCGAAGAATTTTCAACTGTGGTGTTGGAGAAGACTCTTGAGAGTCCCTTGGACTGCAAGGAGATCCAACTAGTCCATCCTAAAGGAGATCAGTCCTGGGTATTCATTGGAAGGACTGATGCTGAAGCTGAATCCCCAATACTTTGGCCACCTCACGCGAAGAGTTGACTCATTGGAAAAGACCCTGATGGTGGGAGGGATTGAGGGCAGGAGGAGAAGGGGATGACAGAGGATGAGATGGCTGGATGACATCACCGACTCAATGGATGTGACTTTGAGTGAACTCCGGGAGTTGGTGATGGACAGGGAGGCCTGGCGTGCTGCAGTTCAAGGGGTCGCAAAGAGTCGGACACAACTGAGTGACTGAACTGAATCTCAAGTCCAATCTAATCAAGTCAGCCCTCTGCTTTTCCATATCCTTTGATAATTTCCTTCAAAACTAGGCCTCCTGACATCCCTTCCTCCTTTGCCTTTCTCCTTTGGGGATCCATGTGGTCCTGTGGAGTTGATCCCACCCAGTGTCATCCCTGGGTATCATGATTGGTTCAAAAGTAGACTAGAGATCTAAAGTGAAAGTGAAGTCGCTCAGTCGTGTCCGATTATTTGCGACCCTGTGGACCATAGCCCACCAGGTTCCTCCGTCCATGGGATTCTCCAGGCAAGAATACTGGAGTAGGTTGCCATTTCCTTTTCCAGGGGAATCTTCCCGACCCAGAGATCGAACCCAGGTCTCCCACATTGCAGGCAGATGCTTTAACCTCTGAGCCACCAGGCTGGCCCAAACAGCATGTTACAAATATGGACAAAGGCCAGGAAGCTGAGTCAAGAGGGCACCAGGAAGAGATGGGGAAAAACTGGTTTCTCAGTGACTTCAACTTCACCGGAAGCCATGGAGCCATTGAACTCTTTAGTCACGTGAGCCAGTACCTTCCCTTGATTGTCTGAGCCTGGTCAATTTCAGTTTTCCATCACTTGCAACCACAGCTTCTGAAATAACACATCTCTCCAGACCACCCTGCTTGGACTTACACGCCAGCCATGCCCAGCCACCTGCGGTTCCCTTGGAGTCTGTAGATTCAACTCCTGACACCGGGCTTGCTGCTTCTTTCCTTGTTGACTCATTCTCATTTGTCTTGTAAAACGAAGCTCAATTTCACCCATTCTAGGACATCCGCCCCTCCCCATCTCAGCACTGATCACACTCTAATGTAATCACATACCTGTTTTCCTGTCTGTCCCCTCCTTGAGGTTGTGAGTCCTGAGAGGGCAGAGCATCTGTCTTACTCACCTGTGGCCCTCTCACTCCACAGGTTCCTACACTGCCAGGTCCCAGGAAACCACTCCTGTCAAATTTCCCTTGATTTTACTGACCTATTAGGAGCCCCTTGCAGGCAAAAATTTTAAATCACAACAGAAAGCGCCAACTTTTGTGAGTACCTATTATTTCTATTTTCACAGCTATATTCCCCAGACCCTAGATTACAAGTACATAGTAGACTCTTGATAACTATTGTTGAATAAATTAGTGGATGAATAACAAACAAATGGAATGCTCATAGGTACCAACCACGGTGTGCAAAATGCTTGTCTAAATTGTCTCGTTTTCCTCTACAGTAACCCTATGAGGAAGGCATTCTAATTATCTTCATTTTACAGATAAGGAGCTGAGGCTTCAGGAGATCACACAGCTTGAAAGTGGCAGAACTGGGGCTGGTTTCAAGCCAACGATGCCGCGGCCCTGTTTTTCATATCCCTGAGTCCGCGTCGTTCCAGTTAACATGCGTTTGGCTGTGCCAGGGGGACCCGCCACTTAGTGCTCTGAGCAAAGGAGTACATGCGTGAATGCCGCTGCTTCAGTCGTGTCGGATTCTTTGCGACCCTGTGGACTGCAGCCCACCAGGCTCCTCTGTCCATGGGTGCCTCCAGTGAAGAGTACTGAAGTGGGTTGCCATGCCCTCCTCCAGGGGCTCTTCCAGACCCAGGGATCGAACCCATGTCTCTTACGTCTCCTGCCTTGACGAGAGGGTTTGAACAAAGCAGATATTTTACTATTATTTCTCCTAAGAAGTGTGGAGGTCAGTGTCACCACTGACAGTGCTCAGTGGTTGCCAAGGCCTCAGGTGTTTCTCATCCCTCAGCTTTGCCTGCTCCACATATCAGAGGGTTTCCCTTTATGGTCACCAGATGGCTGCAGCTGCTCCGGGCATCTCACCCTCAGAGGATGCTTTCCAGAGAAGGAGGGGAGGGACATACAGCGGGGGCTTTCTCCTCGGCGTGTCTCTTTCATCAGGGAGAAAAGCCTTTTTCAGGAATTCCTGAGCCGCCCTGTGCCCCTTAAACCAATCCTGGGCAAAGAGGCATAGGAGTCCCATGCGTGGACCAGACCCATCATGTTTGTGTATGATGTTAGTACCCATCGTGGTACAGCTGCCGAGAGATCCAGAGAGCTCCACCCATCACCTCAGCAGTCAGCAGGCAGCCTCTGTTAGCAAGAAAGAAGGAAGCATGGCTGTTGGGTGGACAGGCAACCTCGCCCCCTGCTCCTCTCTCTATACTCCCAGACACAGCTCTCTCCATGCCTTAGAGCATTCAGAACTGCAAAAGGAGGAGGGGGTTGCGGTTCTCTTCCCCAGCAGCAGACATAGATCATGGCCCTGAAGTCCAGCCTCCGGGTGCCCGCATTTCTGAGGATGAAAACCAGCAATGAGGGCTGTAGTTTCTGGTGGAGAGCAGGCTCAGTGGACCCAGGGTGAGTCAGCAGAGATGGATAACCTGAAACAGACAGACAAGTTGATGGATTTTGAACTGTTTGCAGGTTAGATGTGCACGATCACCCATTCAACAAGTGTTCATTGTCCATTGTCTCTTCTGACTCTTCCTTCTCCGTGAAGCCTTAACCGGCCCAGGTTGTCTGGAAACTGCTGATGAGGACCCTGAATCTGCACCTGACTTCACAGAAGGATGCCAGAAGGGATTAGTAATGTCTGCCATGGGCACGGAATGGGTGGCTGGGACACAGAGAGAAGGAGAGAGTCCAGGAAACAACGAATTATAGAAAGACTGTGACCCTAGAAAGGGGGCCCTAGGGCTTTATAGGGCTTTATAGGAGAAGACAATGGCACCCCACTCCGGTACTCTTGCCTAGAAAACTCCATGGGCAGAGGAGCCTGGTAGGCTGCAGTCCATGGGGTCGCTAAGAGTTGGACAGGACTGAGCGACTTCACTTTCACTTTTCACTTTCATGCATTGGAGAAGGAAATGGCAACCCACTCCAGTGTTCTTGCCTGGAAAATCCCAGGGACAGAGGAGCCTGGTGGGCTGCCGTCTCTGGGGTCACACAGAGTTGGACACGACTGAAGCGACTTAGCAGCAGCAGTAGCAGCAGGGCTTTATAGGTTAAGTTGTTGTTCAGTCGCTAAGTCGTGTCCGACTCTTTGTGACCCCATGGACTGCAGCACAACAGGCCTCCCTGTCTTTCACCATTTCCCAGAGTTTGCTCAAACTCACGTCCACTGAGCTGGTGAGGCTGTGCAGCCATCTCATCCTCTGTTGTCCCTTCTCCTGTTCTCAGGCTTTCCAGCATCAGGGTCTTTTCCAATGAGTCAGCTCTTTGCATCAGGTGGCCACAGTATCTTTATAGAAATAATCAAAATAGGTCCATTGCTCCTGAAAATATGTGAGTTATTTTCAAATATCTTTTTATATTGATCTCTAACATAACTCCACCGTGATAAGAAACAGTCTCTGTGTGATTTCAATACCTTTAGACATTCAAATTTTTGCACCTCGTCTTACATCCCTGAGTAGGTTCCAGTGTTTCCTATAGTCTATGGGAACTTGAATAGAATGTGTATCCTATTGTTGTGTGAAAATTGTCTAAATCTTAATTATGTTAAATTGGTTCATACTGATTTTCAGGTTTACTATATCCTTCTCTTGTTGTTCAGTAGCCCAGTTGCGACTGACTCTTTGTGACCCCATGGACTGCAGCATGCCAGGCCTCCCTGTCCCTCACCATCTTCCAGAGTTTGCCCAAGTTCATGTTCATTGAATCGGTGATACCATCCAGCCGTCTCATCCTCTGATGCCCTCTTCTCCCTCTGCCCTCAGTTTTTCCCAGCATCAGGAACTTTTCCAATGAGCTGTCTGTTTATATCACATGACCAAAATCTCGGAGCTTCAGCTTCAGCATCAATTCTTCCAGTGAATATTCAGGACTGATCTCCCTTAAGATTGACTGGTTTGATCTCCTTGCTCTCCAAGGGACTTTCAGGAGTCCTCTCCAGCACCACATTTTGACGGCATCGGTTCTTTGGAATTCTGCCTTCTTTACAGGTCCAGCTCTCACGACCATATATGACCATTGGGAAGACTATATATCTTGAGTATATCCTTCTACTACTCTGTATATTCATTCTGTTACTTTTGAGAGTTTGATATTGAAACTCCAACTAAAAATCTTAATTTATCTACTTAAAAAAGAAAAGTTGTAATATATAGTAGAACTATATGTAACCTTGTTCTATATTTGCCAGGTCTCCTGTAAATGTGTTATCATATTTTCATAATTTTAAAAATTAACCATTTGGAAAAGATTTATTAAAGAAAATAAAATAATAAAATTATGGATAAAAATTAAAATGAGGTCAACAGAGTGGGCTCTAATTCAAGATGACTGGTGTCCTTGTTAGGAATGGGGAATTTGAAACAGATAGCCACATATAGGAACAGCATGTGATCACGAAGATGGCCATCTACAAGGGAGAGAGGCCTGGACATCTCCTCACACCACAGTCCTCAGAAGGAACCAGCTAACTCTGGGACTTAGTCCAGTGTTTAAGGCTCCATGCTCTCAATGCCTGGGAATGGGGTACAATCCTTGATCAGGGAACTGGATCCCACATGCAGCAACCGAGTCCACATGCCTTAACAAAGGCCCAGCACAGCCAGATAAAGAAATATTAAATTTCTTTTTTTATTTTAAAAAGAAGGAACGAACCCGCCAACACCTTGATTTTGGACTTCTGGCATCCAGAACTGGGAGACAATAACTTCTGTTGTTTCAACCACCCAGTCTAGGGTGCCTTATTACAGCAGCCCTGGGGAACTGCTACATGGGGCAATAGCCTCTGGACTCAGAGGTGTCGACAAAGACCCGAAGAGGCTGTAGGCCTCCAAGTCAGGACCCCCTTTCCACCTGTACACTTCTCTCTGGGCTTGGCCTCTTTGACTATCAAAGTGGGATAGACTTGATGACTGCCTGGCCCTCTCCTGGCCTTAAATTTAGCTACCAGGTTGACTTCTACTGCCAAGGGTAGGGCCTGTGGACCTCAAAGTTGAGAGTGACAAGCATGTATTAGTCAGGCCACAATAGTGCTGTGTAACAAGTGACCCAAAGCTTCTGGGATTCAGAACCTCAGGAGTGGCTGACTGCACTGGGAGGGGGTTGACTCTGGGTCTCCCATGGGTTGCTACCAAGAGGTTGGCTGGACTGCAGTCTTCTGAAGTCTTGACGACTGTGGGACAGTCCTCTTCAAGAGGACTTGCCCAGCAGCTGAGAGCTGGCTGTTGGTGAGAAGCGTCAGCTCCTCACCTCCGTGTTACTGCTTGAGCATCCCGACAGCATGGTGGTTGGCCTCCCCAGAGGGAGCCATGCGAGGGACCAAGGCAGAAGCTTGGTCTTGAGTTTCATGACCTGGTCTTGGGAATGACACAGTGTCACTTCAGAAGTTCAGTGTTGGAGAGGCCTACGTAAGGGTATGAATACGAGAAAGTTATGATCACCAGGGACTTCCCTGGTGGCTCTCAAATTAAGAATCTGCCCGGAATGCAGGAGACCTGGGTTCGATCCTTGGGTTGGGAAGATCCTCTGGAGAAGAGAATGGCTACCACTCCAGCATTCTTGCCTGGAAAATCCCATGGACGGAGGAGCCTAGTGGGCGACAGTAGTGGATGGGGCTGCAAAGAGTTGGACACAACAGAGCTATTAACATTGCTGCTACTAATGATCACTGGGGCCATCAGAGTGCCTGGCAGGATAAGAGATCTAGTCCTAGAGAGGATTCTGGGGGCAAAGGGTTGGGAAGGAAGAGTCTTACAGATTGAATTCGGGAAAGATGGAGCCTTGAGAGTACATTTGTGTCCCACATACCACAAACTGGGTGGCTTAAAACAGTAGCAATTGATTTTGGCCAGGGACTTCCCTGGTGATGCAGTGGTGAGGAGTCTGCCTGCCAATGCAGGAGACACAAATTCGATCCCTGGTCCAGGAAGATCCCACATGCTGCAGAGTAATTAAGCCCATGGGCCACAACTACTGAGGCCCCTGCTCAGCAACAAGAGAAGCCCCTGCACCTCAGCTGGAGAGTGGGTCCTGCTCATCGCAACTAGGGAAAGCCAGGACACAGCAGCAAGGACGCAGCGCTGTTGCTGCTGCCGCCGCCAAGTCACTTCAGTCGTGTCCAACTCTGTGCGGCCCCATAGACGGAAGCCCACCAGACTCCCCCGTCCCCGGATTCTCCAGGTGAAAATACTGGAGTGGGTTGCCATTTCCTTCTCTAAGGCATGAAAGTGAAAAGTCAAAGTGAAGTCGCTCAGTCATACAACGCAGCCATAAGTAAATAAATAAGAGATAAATTTAAAACTTGAAAAATGTTTTTGGTCAAAAGTCCAAAATCAGGGTGTTGGCTTGGTTGATTCCTACTAGAGGCTCTGAGAGAGGATCCATTCCATACCTCTCTTCCAGCTTCTGATGGCTCCTGGAACCCCCGGGGTCTTTAGCTTGCAGCTGCTCCTCACCACTCTCTGCTTCTGTCTTCATATGGGCATCGTCCCTCTGTATGTGTGCCTCAACTCTTCCTCTCTTTTCTGTCATAAGGACACCAGTCCTTGGATTTAGAAAATGAAAGTGAAGTCGCTCAGTTGTGTCCAGCTCTTTGCGACCCCTTGGATGGTAGCCCACCAGGCTCTTCCGTCCATGGGATTCTCCAGGCAAGAATACTGAAGTGGGTTGCCATTTCCTTCCCCAGAGGATCTTCCCGACCCAGGGATCTTACCCAGGTCTCCTACATTGCAGGCAGACGCTTTAACCTCTGAGCCACCAGGGAAGCCCCAACCCTAAATCCAGGGTGATCTCATCCTGAGATCCTTAACTACATTACATCTGAAAACATCCTATTTCCAAATAGGGTCACAGTCACAGGCACTAGGCGTGGACTTGAATACATCTTTCTGGGACTTTATTCGACGCACTTTGCTTCCCAGGTGGTGCAGTGGTGAAGAACCCACCTGACAATGCAGGAGATGCGGATTCCATCCCTGGGTTTGGGAAGATCCCTTGGAGTAGGAAACGGCAACTGACTCCAGTATTATTGCCTGGAGAATCCCAGGGACGGAGGAGCAGGGCGGGCTACAGTCCATGGGGTCGCAGACTCAGACAGGACTGAGTGCCTGAGCAGGCACACACTGAGCCCACTACGGGAGGCCTCCCCACGGAGGGGCTGACTGATGCCATGAGTTAGTAGCTCCATCTGCTTTGGCTCACGTGTCACCTCTAGGGAGCCTGCCATCTCTCCTTTGTGCCTCACGGCGCCTGTGCCTGCCACCAGCACTGCACCATTATTCCTTCAATGAACATTTACTGAGCACCTGCTCTCTATCAGGCACTGAGCTGGGTCCCAGAGGTTCACAAGTTCAGGTTGCCAAATTTAGCATGTGAAAACCTGGAACACACTGAAATCTGAATTTCAGATGCAGAGTGAGTTTAAGTTTGCTCCCATATTGCATCTGGCAACGCTGACAGCAGCAGAGGAGAGAAGCCCAGCCTCAAACTGCAGGAAGTTACAGTCTTACAGAGGAGATGGCAGGGTGCAATGGGGAAGAACAAGGCATCAGGAGACCCAGGGAGTGCGCCGGGCCGGCGGCAGTGAGGACAGCGAGAGAAGCCTTCCTACCTCCAAGCTGGGACCCGGGGTGAGGAAAAAAGAGGGTTTCCCAAGGTGAGGAAGGGGACCCTGGCCGAACATGGAGACAGCATCTCCGAGGGCCTTCACTGGCCCACCAGCTGTTCATTTTTGTTTTAAAAGGGTGATGTGTGGTGGCACAGATGCCAAAGAAGAGGGTTTCAAGGAGAGGGGGTGAAGGATACACCAGATGTTGCCTGGACGTCCAGAAAGATAAGAACTGAGACATGTCACTTGGAGATAGCAGGGCTGCTGGAAAGCAACCTCTGGGAGAGGCTTCTGTGGGGTGGCAGGAGCAGAAATCAGGCTGTAACAAGGGGAGAGTGAGCAGTGTAAGGAGAGAAGTAGAGACAGGGAAGGCCACTTTCTGTGGTGTTTTTTGGGTGGAGGGAGGCAGAGAGCAGGGTTGAGGAGGGCTGGGGGAGGGACGGGTGACTGAAGGTAAGGACCCTGAGGGGAGGAGGCTCAGTTCTCTGGTGGCAGAGAGGGGAGGGTGGAGCACCTTCAGATTCTTTTCTGGTCTTTTTTGGGGGGGCAGAGGGGGTGGGGAATGAGGGATTCTCCTTGACAGGGTAAATAGATGGGGGAAAAAAATGGAAACAGTGACAGACTTTATTTTCTTGGGCTCCAAAATTACTGTGGATGGAAATGCAGCCATGAAATTTGTAAAAGACACTTGCTCCTTGGAAGAAAGCTATGACAAACCTCGACAGCATTATTAAAAGCATAGACATCACTTTGCCAATAAAGGTCCATACAATCAAACCTATGTTTTCCCAGGAGTCATGTAGGGATGGGAAATTTGGACCATAAAGAAGCTGAGTGCTGAAGAACTGATGCTTTCGAACTGTGGTGTTGGAGAAGACTTTTGAGAGTCCCTTGGACAGCAGGGAGATCCAACCAGTCAATCCTAAAGGAAATGCACCCTGAATATTCATTGGAAGGACTGATGCTGAAGCTGAAGCCCAGTAGTTTGGCCACTGGTTTGAAGAGCTGACTCATTGGGAAAGACCTTGATGCTGGAAAAGATTGAGGGCAAGGGGAGAAGGGGGTGATATAGGATGAGATGGTTGGATGAAATCACTGTCTCAACGGGCATGAGTTTGAGTAAACTCTGAGAGTTAGTGAAGGACAGGGAAGCCTGGCTTGCTGCAGTCCATTGAGTTGCAGAGAGCTGGATTTCACTTAGCGACTGAAAAACAACTCTTCGACCAGCTGATCACCAGGTGCAAAGTCTGCCCATCCATCTCCCACTGGGCTGTGGGGGCTGTGACAGCCGCCCCCTGGGCAGGGCTGTCTTCCAAGGCTGTTCCCCAGCACAGAAGACTACAGCCTACGGCGGCCCCCAAGCCTCCACTAAGCACCTGAGTGAACGAATAGCTGGGGGCAGCTGAGGGCTGTGAAGTGAGGAGGGCAAGTGGCTGTCTTGGGAGGAAGGGGAGTCCAGGAAGGAGGTGGGAGGGGTGCAGGGCCTGGGAGACAGTATGTCCATCCTGAAGGTCAGAGGAGGGTGGAGGAGGTGGCCCAGGCTCCCTGGTGAGAGCTGGAGGGTGTGACTAAGAGGCAACTTAGACAACAGCCTGGTCCCTAGGGGCAGAGGTTTGGCAGTGAAGGGCAGGAGGGTGGGAGAGCAGACTTTTTCCTCTCTCGCCCCAGGCCATGCCAGATGCCTTGCAACCTCTCATCTTGTTTAATCTCATTCGCCAGTAGTCCTGGAAGGTGATGATGATGAAGATGACTGCTCTTGGTGGTCTCACTCTATAAATAAGGAAGCTGGAGTCACGTACCTGCCAACTACCAACTGGCACTTACCAAGAGCATTGCCAGTGACCGAAGGACAAAGGCACTCGCCATCCACCTCTGCAGAGATTCCCTGTAGCTCAAACGGCAAGGAATCTGCTTGTGATGCAGGAGACCAGAGTTCAGTCCTTGGGTTGGGAAGTTCCTCTGGAGAAGGGAATGGCAATCCACTCCAGTATTCTTGCCTGGAGAATTCCCTGGCGGACTTACAGTCTGTTCGGCTGCAAAGAGTCGGACTGAGCGACTAACACACCTCTATAGAAACTGAACCCTGTTGACCTTCAACAACCCCCAAGGGAGTTCAGGGTGGAGTGAGGCGCTCTGTGCTCCAGGGAATCTGGTGGGACAGGTCTTTAGACAGTTGGATGTTTTTAGGAACAGATTTTTATGATCTCAATCCTTGCAGTCTCCTCATATTTAGAGAAGCAGTAAATCCTTTCGTGGTGACATCAGATCCTCACGAATAACAAAAAAACCTTTTGAAAATGAGTGCTTCATGGTATTGACTCTCCCTTCACCAAAATCTTGTACATTGACCTTCCCCCGCTGCCACTCTGGAGCAGCCTCTCAGAGCTAAGATGCTGCCTCCAGGGCTGCAGTCCTCATTTTGACCCAAATAAAACTTAACTCACAACTCTCAGGTTGTACAACTTTACTTCCCTGGTGGCTCAGATGGTAAAGCATCTGCCTACAATGCAGGAGACCCAGGTTCGATCCCTGGGTTGGAAAGATCCTCTGGAGAAGGCAATGGCAACCCACTCTAATACTCTTGCCTGGAAAATCCCATGGATGGAGGAGCGTGGTATGCTACAGTCCATGGGGTCGCAAAGAGTCGGACATGACTGAGCAACTTCACTTTCTTTCTTTTTCTTTCTAAAGTCACAAAGGATGGAAGTAGCAGAGAGGATGTTTAAAACAGGCCAGTCTGATTCCAAAGCAGGCTCTGTCCACCACCCAGGGAGACCAAGGAAGCTCTGAGCAGGAGAGAGCCTATAATTGGGGCAGCCCCCAGGGAGAAGGACACTGCTGTGGGACAGGAATAGGGCCTCCTGAGGGCCTAGGTGATATCACCTCCCCAAGGGACTACTGGGCCCACCTCCCAGGCCTGGTCTGGTGTCCAGCAATCTCCAGCAGCCTGGAGGCAGATGGACCCAAGAGTGAGGAGTGGCACGGGGTATCATGGTGGCGGGGATCCCTCAAAGAGCTGACTGTGATGTTCAAAGTGGGTGAGGAGACAGAGAAGCCAAATTAGGCTGGGGGGTTCACTCTGCCCTTCCTGCCTCTGTGGATCCCCTTGCCCCACTCCTGCATGCGTCCTTGGCTGGCAAATACTCTCCTCTCCCAGAAACCTCCTTACCTCCTCCTCCTTCAAGGGCAAGTTCAGAAGCCCCCTCTATCTACCTTGACCACCCTTCCTCCCACCCTTAGTTCCCTCTCTGGTCCCTAGAGTGCTAGAAACCAGATTTTCTGACCCAGGAATGGGATGCAGGCCTAAGATCTGTTCATTCTAGTTTACTGACATTCCCTCTATGATCTCACCCAGTCTCATCCAGCTTTAAATACCATTCATACCTGACACGCTGAAATTGATATCTCCAGGCTGCACCTCTCCCCTGAGTTCCAGCCTCTGATTACTCCACATCTCCTGTGAATGTCTAAAAAGACATCTCAAACCTGATGTGGCCAAAACTGAAGTCCTGGTCTTCCCCTTCCCCACCCACCTTCCTCCTTTCAAAGTTGTCTGCGTCTCAGTCCAAGGCACTCCATTTTTCCAGTGAAGTGAAGTGGCTCAGTCGTGTCCGGTCCGACTCTTTGCGACCCCGTGGACTGTAGCCTACCAGGCTTCTCTGTCCATGGGATTCTCCAGGCAAGAGTACTGGAGTGGGTTGCCATTTCCTTCTCCAGTAGCATAAGCTAAAAACCTTGAAGATGTCTTGGTTCTTCTCTTTCCTCCACACCTCATATCCAGTCCATTGGGAAGTGCTTGGGTCTTCCTTTAACATGCGTCCATGTCCTGAGCCCTTCTCCCACCTCCACTGCCACTCAGCTGGGGCAAGCACCATCACTCTTGTAAGGATTACAGCAGTGGCCTCTGCACTGCCCTGCCGTTGACCTGGCCCCTACACTCTTCTCAACCCAGCAGCCAGGCTGTCCTATGAGCACATAACCCAGGCCTTCTACTCCTTCCAGACTCTAATAGCTCACTCCAATTCCAGCCAAAGTGTTTTAAAATCTACAAGCCTGGGCTTCCCTAGTAGCTAAGTAGTCAAGAATCTATCTGCCTGCCAGTGCAGGAGACACAGGTTTGATTCCTGATCTGGGAAGCTCCCACAGGCTTCAGGGAACTAAATCCATGCAGAACAACTACCAAGTCTGTGCCCTAGCGCGAAGAACCGCAACCACTGACGCCTGCGTGCCTAGAGCCCGTGCTCTGCAACAAGAGAAGCCACTGCAGTGAGATGCCCACGCGCCGCCGCTGGAGGGTAGCCCCCGCTTGCCGCAACTAGAGGAAAGCCTGAAAATCGAAAAGACTCAGCATAGCCCCAAATAAAGGAATAAATAAAGTTATCTTAAAAAACACCCTACAGGCCCTAAAGAATCCTCCTCTAACTTGCGTGATTTTCACTTCCCACCCTTCTCCCGTTGGCCCAATTTGCTCCAGCCCGCTGTGCGGCTTGTAGTTAGTTCCTCAAACATTCCAATCGTGCTCCTGCTGGGGAGTTTTGGACTACCTGCACCCCCAGCCTGGAACGCCCTTCCCCTAGACGGCCTCCGGACTTTCCGCCTCCCCTCTTTCAGATCTTGACTCAAATGTCACTTCTTGTTTGCCTTCTCCGAATGTTTTAGTTAAAACTATAAACCTGGGGACTCTCTGCTGGTCCACTGGCTAAGACTCCGTGCTCCCAATGCAGGGGGCTCAGGATCCCGTGTACCACAACTAAGACCCGATGCAGCCAAATAATTCAATATTAAACAAAATAAAGACAAATTTTGACTTTCCACATCTGTCTTCCCTGTCTTGTTTTCCTGCATATAACGTGTATCATCCAACATGATATGTATGTTACTGGTTCATTCATTTCATTTATTATCTTCCTCTTCCTTCTAGAATAGTTTCTATGAGGGCAGTGCCTTTTCTGTTTGCTGTTTTCTTTGCTGCCTGCAACAGTGCCTAGCACATGATGGGCACTCAACAAATGCTGCTTGAGTGGCTGTTTGGGGGCCACCCCTGTGCTGTGCTGAGGGAAGGACAAGGAGTAAAACCTGACAGAGCCTATGAGGCTTGTCTTGGGTGGCTGCTTTCTGATTTCCATAAGTTTGACCCTATCTGGGGAGCTCTTAGAAGTGAATATTCTGGCTCCATCCCTGGAGATTCTGGGGTAGGCCCCAGGGCGTGCACAGTGCACAGGTTCCCTAGGTGATGGTGATGCGGTCAAGTGGGGGTCACATTGGTCTGCTGGGATAGACTGAAATGAACGACGTCCAGGATGCTGGATGTCTCAATTTCACATCACCTTCCACTCCCCAGTAAACATGCCCGCCTCCCCTCTGAAGTGTAAGTTCCGGACTGGGACCGCACGTTGTTTCTTTCTGCGTCCCCTGGGCTCCGCATAGCGTTAGTATAGTCCTGTGCTGTGCTTAGCTGCTCAGTCACTTTGCGACCCCATGGACCATAGCCGGCCAGGGTTCTCTGTCCATGGGGATTCTCTAGGCAGCAATACTGGAGAGAGTAGCCATGCCCCCCCTCAGGTATGGTCCTGCTGCTGCTGCTAAGTCGCTTCAGTCGTGTTCGACTCTGTGCGA
>SJYC01046376.1:0-29981 GCA_006408675.1 Madoqua kirkii
CCCGTCCCTGAGATTCTCCAGGCAAGAACACTGGAGTGGGTTGCCATGTCCTTCTCCAATGCATGCAAATGAAAAGTGAAAGTGAAGTTGTTCAGTCCTGTCCGACTCTTCGCGACCCCATGGACTGCAATCTACCAGGCTCCTCCATCCACGGGATTTTCCAGGCAAGAATACTGGAGTGGGTTCCCATTGCCTTCTCCGGTATGGTCCTAGTCAGTGTTTATTGAGAGAGTGAATGAATGGAGGATGAATGAATAGTTAGTAGATATACAGATGAATTAAAAAGAAAAAAAAAGTTAGATGAACTGGTTAGAAAAGGGATTTCAAGAGTTCACAATCTAGAAGGTGGGAAATGTTCCAAACACCTCTCCTATGCCCGAGGGTTGTAGGAGGAGCAGGTATTTCAGAGGTCTTGACGCGTTTGGTCGTCTGGGAAGGTGGCTGCTCCGCGGATGACCGGGTCCGGCGGAGGAGACGCACAGGCAAGCGCAGGGGCGGCGTTGCCACCCACCCAGCTGCCCAGCAGCGCGCTTCCCCGGGGGCTGTGAAGCCGTTGCCATGGTTACAGACACAGCCTGGAGAGAAGGGGGTGGGCCCGGGCTTACGTCATTCCTAGCGCGACGCTTGCTCCGCGCCTCCCGCCTCTTTCTGGTGTGCGAGACCCTCGGCCCGCCTCCCAGGCTCTCCACCTGCGCGCCTTCCCCGCGCTTGTCCTTTCGCGGGACTCTGCGCCGGCGCGGTTCCCGCCCGGGCGCGCTGGGGAGCCGCGAGGCGCATGCGCAGTACGGGGCCCGCCGCCGCTCCAGCGTCGCCTCTACCGCCGCCTCCCAGCCGGCAAGTGTGGGAAGGAGGAGCTGAGCGCCACCGCCGCCGTCGTCGCCATGGGGGTGAGTGAGGCAGGGAGAGGAGACGCCAAGGCTGGGAGGGCTCCCCGCTCACCTGTTTATTATCCCTGCCTCAGTGTGGAGGTGGGGTCTGGGGTGGTACTGTGTGGGCATGTCACGTCAGCTTGCCACCATGCCAGAAGGGTAATGAGGAATGAGTCACCCACCAGGCTGCCCTGGGGGCTCCCGAGGTCTCATCTTGACCTTATCCAAACAGAGCCGAGAAGGTCTTGGCCACGGTTAGGCTCTCCCAGTGGGAGACAGCGTGGCTGGGGGGACAGATGCTGACTCTGCATTCCAGCCCCTGGGATTTAGTGTCCCCTTTGCCGTTTGCTCTAGATGTGTATAAGAGACAGATCCTGACCCCCTCCGGCCTCACGTGACCCCCCTCCAGCCCCCAGATGACTCGACTACCTCAGTCGAAGTGTCCCCACGCCCAGCCCAGCCCTGGGAATCTCCTGGGGAGCCCCCTCTCCGGGCCCCACCCCCTAGGGTGCCCCCAGCCTCTCGCGTAGCGCCCGCCCCTGCCTTCCTCTGGGATCTGTTATCTTCTTGGCGCCCACCCCCATCCCCGAGCAGTCCCTGGTATCCCCTGCACCCCCGGGGTCACCCATCATCCGGCTGTCACTAGCTTCGTGGCTTCCTATATCCTAGGCCTGCACTGGCTCGGAGGGAAACGAGGCCCAGAGGAAACGAGGCACCCAGCCAAGGTCACAGACAGTGACTGGGGGCCAGACCCTGCCTGACTCAGGGCTCTCGAATCCTCGGCCTCTGCGCTTCCCGCTACTCGGCGAAGCTGGTTTCCCCAGGATCTTTCGAATGTCTCCACCAGGTTCCTCTTGCTCCAAAAACATTCTTTTCTTTATCGACAGAGGCTTGCCTTCAGGGGCTTCCCAGATGCACGCAAGTGGGTTATTAATTGGGTTGCTAGTGGTATTCACACCGCAGGTGGTTTTGCATGGGAAGCTGTGCAGAAGGTGAGCCGGGGGCGGTGGAAGGGCCCTGCTGATGGCCCCAGCCTCGGATGGATAGTGACCACCTGTTTGGCAGAAGGCAGTCCAGAGGTGCGTTTTATGCCTTTCCCGGGCATGTGCTGGTAGAAGGTTGGGCAGAAGTTACTCGCATGTTTCTGTGAGTCACCTCCCTGAAGTCCTAGGTTAGAGCAGCACCAGTCACTCTCCTGAACAAGTAACAAGTAACTGGCCCTCCCTGGCACCACGTATCTTAGTTTTTACACGAAATTTCCACCGCCTTTAGGGAGTCTTCACTTTGGAGCCAGAGAAACTCCAGTTCCAGCCTGATCTTCCCTGACTGGCAGCATGATGATGGGCCAATGAGCTTCCTCATGGATGTGATGAGGATGATACCTCCCCTTTGAGACAAATGTGAGGATTAAATGAGATAGTAAATGTAAATAATCACATGGCTGCCTCTTAAATAGGGGCTGTTATTTTCCCCTATATTCTCAGCCTTCAGTTTTCTAAAATAGATTTGTGCTATTTTTAACCCATTGGGTTTGTCCCTGCAGTTACTAACCTAGATTTTTGTCCTCTCCACTCAAATAGTTATTGACTGAATAAATCAACTTGTTAGACAGAAATGGTTGTCTTATCCATGTCAGAGCACTTTATGTAATCCATGTCAAAATCTATTCATCGTGTTTCAGCAAGGACTTTTGGACACTGTGCTTCATGTGTAGAAAATCAAGTCTAGAGGCCTTAGGCATCTTTAACCTAGATTTTAGTGAAAGGTCCCAGGCCCCATCTTCTGTTGAAACTGAGTAAAATCTTGTGTCCCTGGTATTACTTGGTGAATCTGCCCAGCATCAGCCATTCCAGACTGAGCAGAAAGCAACAAGCATAACATGCCATTCTGGTTCAGCACTTCCTCATTGGTTGAATTGAAACAGCGGGCCGCAGAGATCCTGAGATCCTGCTGCTTCCTCTAGGGCCCCAATCTTATTACTCATACGTTACAGGTGTGTTTCTCAGAACAGCCCCTACCTGGTTGGTCTCTTCTGGCCTAAAGCTCACTACAAAAGAGAGATTTGAATTTTCCTCCCTGAAGCAGAGCCAGATCCCTCTCGTTATCCTCATTCTTTTTGGGTGGAGGGCTCTGGACTCCCCACCTCATGTCGAAAGGGTCATAGTTCCTAGTCACAGCCTCCAGCAGAGCGCCTTGCTCCGTATGGCAGTCTGGCCGCTGGCTGAGGGAGAGGGTGGCCTCAGGTGGAGCGCTGTTCTCTTCAGAGTTCTCTCACCCTTGCTGCCACACAGGTGTTGTCTCAACTTTGACTCACTCTCTTTGCCAGAAACAAGTTTTTTCTGGATTCCTTGTGGGATGGAAGCCTTAATTCTGAAAACCTAAAGGGTACCAAGGCTTTTTTCTGAAAGGCACCTCCTGCCCCCATGTTGGTGGTTTTTAATTTCAGTCTGTGACCCCTCACAGTCATAAAACTACTATTATGACCAGCAGCCATAGAGATACCACTTTGAGGGACTCACTGGTGGTCCAGTGGTTAGAACTGTGTTCTCACTGCTAAGGGTGCAGGTTCGAGCCCTGGTGAGGAAATTAAGATCCCACAAGCTGCAGGGTGTGGCCAGAGAGAGAGAGACTACTTTGATAGAAATAGCAAGGAGAGGAGTCTGACAGCTGCATGTGAAAACAGCACTTACAGTTTGTTATAGCAAGCATCATTTACGTTTAATTGATGGATGGAGCATGGACTTTGGGGTTCAGACCTGGCTTGGAGGATTTATTCAGCAGGTGGTTAGGGCTACTAGGTACTTGTGAACAGAAATCCTTACAATAAAGAATTTTTGTATCTGGTATATTGTATCCTTTTTTTCCATCGCAACAGCCCTGTGAGGTAGAGGGCTCGTTAGCCCCGTTTTATGGATAAACTCTGGGAGTTGGTGATGGACTGGGAGACCTGGTGTGCTGCAGTCCATGGGGCTGCAAAGAGTCGGACACTACTGAGCAACTGAACTGAACTGATTGATAAGGAAACTGTGGTTCAGAGGAACCGAGTGACTTGTTGGAAAGAGAGTAAATAACTTGCCCAGAGTCACACAGCTATTAAGTAAATGGGAGGGCTGAGAATCAAATCTGGGTCTCTTGACTCGAAATCCCACACTCTTTATTATGTAAAGCTCCCTTGGGAAAGACACTTAACCGCAAGAGCTTTACTGTTCACTGCGCTTATTTCCCATTTTAATTAGGAGACTTTTCCTGTGTCCCCGCAGGATAGTCTTACCTCCGCGAGGCAGGACAAAGCTAATTGGAACAGTAGGAGACCACTCTTCCTTGCAAGTGCTTGTTTCGGGGGAGGGCCACTGCCTGTCTGGCCCAGCCTGCTGTAGCCTGTCTCATGCCTGGTGTGCAGGCAGCGAAGTGCTTAAGGGGCACTTTCTTTATCCAGTCTTGGGCCACAGAGGCCCGAAGCTCCAAGAGCCGCCTGGCTCACCTGTTCCCCTACGTGAATGAGCCCATAAATCTGGAGGCCCAGACCTGGCCCTCCTGCTGCTTGAGCTTAGGAATTGCTTACTTTTGGTGCTTAAGAATGAGACGCTATGGAGGGAACCTAGATTTCATTGCCTTCTGCGTTCTGGACATCACCCGTGCAGCACCTCCGATTCTTCAGCTCTGTATCATGCTGGGAGAGACCTAGCGTGCAAGGTGAAGGCAGGGAGCTGGCCTTGACGATGAAGATGTGTGGACTTCTGGCCTAGCCTTGAAGCTGTTCTGTTAGGCCAGCAGTCGAGTCCCCATTTTCCTGGAGGTGGAGTTCCTTTCTCAGTCGCCTAGCCTGTTTGATGCCAAAACGCATGTCCTTTCTGCCCCATCGCACAGCCCTGGTGATCTTCAGCTTAGGTTTCCCTGTTTATTATCCCTGCCTCAGTGTGGAGGTGGGGTCTGGGGTGGTACTGTGTGGGCATGTCACGTCAGCTTGCCACCATGCCAGAAGGGTAATGAGGAATGAGTCACCCACCAGGCTGCCCTGGGGGCTCCCGAGGTCTCATCTTGACCTTATCCAAACAGAGCCGAGAAGGTCTTGGCCACGGTTAGGCTCTCCCAGTGGGAGACAGCGTGGCTGGGGGGACAGATGCTGACTCTGCATTCCAGCCCCTGGGATTTAGTGTCCCCTTTGCCGTTTGCTCTCTGGGGAACTCTGAACAAGTCACAACATCCCTTTGAGCCTCATTTCTTCTTGCGAAAGTGTTCTGCAAGATGAGTGTTTCTCAGTGTTGTCTTGAACTCAGATTCCCAGAGGGGGGAAAGAGTGGGTGCTCTAAAACCTCTCTGGTAGAGAGGGGCTAGTTCTGTCCCCAGATCCCAGCGTCATGAAGACAGTCTGCTCTCTTGTTTGTTCCTTCTCCAGGGAGGTAAGAAAAGGGCTCCAGCCCGGCTTCCCGCAGTGCCCAGCCTGTAGCTGGTGCACAGCCGGTGCTGAGCGAGCCAGCCCTGGGAGCCTCTGCTGTCGGAACTCTTGCCGCCTGCTTGCTTGTGCAGGAGTCAGGCACTGTCATTCTGGAGGAATCGAGGGCAGTTTATCCGACAGCTGGGTTTTTCAGCTCACGCTTTCCTGGGCTGTGTCCCAGCTGAGCTGGAATTGAAAGTAGCCAAATGTCTCACTGGTGAGGCCAGGAAGTGAGGGGAGGGGTCGGACGAGGCCGTGTGGCTGGTGAAAAGCTGAGCCGTCTTCCCAGTGCCTTGGGGTGATTCAGGAGATGCCTGTGCTGCTCTGCCCCTCCTTGGGAGTCAGAATGGGAAGCGTCATTTATAGATCACAGGCCACAGTAACCCTCACGGGCTTAATACTTTAAAGGAGTTATTCAGGCCGTGCTCATCAGTTGAGGGAAGGAGGCTCCAAGAATGGCTGTGGCTTGTCCTAAGACCTGAAGGGAGTACAGGGCAGAAAGAGGCTTTGGACAAGGGCTGTTGAGCTTTGGGCTCTTTTCCCCATGTTTCCAGTTTGTTTGTTTGATCGTTCCCGTGGTAGTGGGTCGTTGCTGCGCGCAGGGTCTTTCTAGTTGCGGGGAGCAGGGCCTTCTCTTCATCACGGTGCCTGGGCTTCTTGTGGCGGTGCCTTCTCTTCTGGGCTCCGCAGCACATGGGATCCTGCCGGAGCAGGGCTGGAACCTGCCTTCCTTACACTGGCAGGTGAGCGAAAGTGTTCTGCAAGATGAGTGTTTCTCAGTGTTGTCTTGAACTCAGATTCCCAGAGGGGGGAAAGAGTGGGTGCTCTAAAACCTCTCTGGTAGAGAGGGGCTAGTTCTGTCCCCAGATCCCAGCGTCATGAAGACAGTCTGCTCTCTTGTTTGTTCCTTCTCCAGGGAGGTAAGAAAAGGGCTCCAGCCCGGCTTCCCGCAGTGCCCAGCCTGTAGCTGGTGCACAGCCGGTGCTGAGCGAGCCAGCCCTGGGAGCCTCTGCTGTCGGAACTCTTGCCGCCTGCTTGCTTGTGCAGGAGTCAGGCACTGTCATTCTGGAGGAATCGAGGGCAGTTTATCCGACAGCTGGGTTTTTCAGCTCACGCTTTCCTGGGCTGTGTCCCAGCTGAGCTGGAATTGAAAGTAGCCAAATGTCTCACTGGTGAGGCCAGGAAGTGAGGGGAGGGGTCGGACGAGGCCGTGTGGCTGGTGAAAAGCTGAGCCGTCTTCCCAGTGCCTTGGGGTGATTCAGGAGATGCCTGTGCTGCTCTGCCCCTCCTTGGGAGTCAGAATGGGAAGCGTCATTTATAGATCACAGGCCACAGTAACCCTCACGGGCTTAATACTTTAAAGGAGTTATTCAGGCCGTGCTCATCAGTTGAGGGAAGGAGGCTCCAAGAATGGCTGTGGCTTGTCCTAAGACCTGAAGGGAGTACAGGGCAGAAAGAGGCTTTGGACAAGGGCTGTTGAGCTTTGGGCTCTTTTCCCCATGTTTCCAGTTTGTTTGTTTGATCGTTCCCGTGGTAGTGGGTCGTTGCTGCGCGCAGGGTCTTTCTAGTTGCGGGGAGCAGGGCCTTCTCTTCATCACGGTGCCTGGGCTTCTTGTGGCGGTGCCTTCTCTTCTGGGCTCCGCAGCACATGGGATCCTGCCGGAGCAGGGCTGGAACCTGCCTTCCTTACACTGGCAGGTGGACTCCCAACCACTGGACCCTCAGGGAAGCCTACCAGTTTTCTCACAGGGTAAGAGGGGGGAGAGTCCATGTAGACTTGAGAAAACCTCATGTGACTCTCCAGACCGGACATGTTCCATTTGGAGGTATGGGGGGGTGGTGCGTGGTTCGCTTCTCTGTGTAAGGACAGCCTCCCCTGCAGCTTGGCTCTGCTGACCATGTGTCAGTGTGGCCTCTGTCCCCAGGTGAGCTCCTTGGGGCCCTTCACTCTGCCCTTGGCGTCACTGGGTGTTAACTGCACCTGCGCCTCACTGGCCTTGCCTGCGCAGCCATTTCTGGGAGCAGCTCCATTCCTTAATCTGGCGTGCCCCAGGCCTCGCTTAGAAAGGGACCTACCTCCCCAGGAGGCTGTCCCCAGAGCAGATCTTTGTTTCTTGAAGCCTGAAGACACTGAAAAGGCTTTGAATAAATTTATACTTAAGAGCAGCTATCAGCAGCTGCCTCAGATGCCATTGCCTTCCTGAAACCTGCCCTGAATGTGTCTAAAATTACTTGTTCCTTCCTTAGGAGGGAATGAACAACTGAATATTTATTAGGCAGCTGCTGAGGTGCGGGGCTCTGCTTTCAGGTATTGCCCTGTGCTCTCACTGAGTCCTCATGGTGACCCAGTGGTCTTGTGGTCAGTCCTCTTCCCGGTAGGGAAGTGGAGAAGTCTAGTGATGCTCCCACGGTCTCATGTCTGGGAAACGCTCAGGTCTCCAGCCAGACCTCAGTTCCTGCTGCTGAGACCAGAAACGCGAAGCAGGGACCAGCCCTTAGGGTCCCCAGAGGGAAAGTCAAGTCCCGTCTTTCCTTGGTCACCACCTTACAGCCCACTCTGCTTTTCCCTCTTGCAGAGGAAGTCGAGCAAAGCAAAGGAGAAGAAACAGAAGCGGCTGGAGGAGCGAGCAGCCATGGATGCTGTCTGTGCCAAAGTGGACGCCGCCAACAGGGTAACTCCCCTCTTGCGCAGTCCCTTCCTCCTGGAACTTCAGCTTGGTTTTAAATTTGACTTCTTTTGGCGCCACCCTGTGGCAGAACGGAGTTACTACGCATCCGCACCTCTACTGCCTGCTTGCTGCGGTGGGGTTGGGGTGGGGCTTTGGATCTGCCTGGCTGGAAGCCTGGGAGAGATGTGAGGAGGACCAGGGATGAACCCAGGCGTGCAGGGAAGTGTGGAGTCAAGAGAAGTGGCTGCTTCTCTTTGTGGGTCTGCTTCCTTACCACTGGAAAAGCGTCTGGAAAAGTTTTTACTAGGGTTTTGCATCTTGGGGACGAAGCCTCCCCCGTAAAATACGGTATAGTTTTCTCATTCTTGCCTTCAGACCTATACTCCTGCCTGGGAGGTGCCACAGGCTGTGCTGTGCACTGGGGCTTGCGGCAGCCTGGTTTCAAGGGGCCGCAGTCAGTGGCAGAGTAGCCGTGACTCTGAGCACCTGGGGCCCTGACTGGGAGCAGCTCAGCTTCCCGTGAACCAGGAGAGATTGGGGTCACCCTTCCTGCTGCAGTTCACATTCCAGGTTTTGTTATTCTTTTAGTCCACTCAGTGAACAGTCACACCTCCAAGGATGTGGCCCAGGGACGATTGTCCATCTTGGATTTTGACCAGGGAAGGTTAGTTGGGAACCTCGTAGAAGGACATGAGTGGATCAGGGGACCGCTCTTCTCTTGGGCCGGGTGCGCACTGAGCAGGTTTTGGGCCCGGAGGCCAGTGTTTTAGTGTTGGGCAGGAAAGGTTCCTTCCCGTGTCAGACGAAGCTACAGCTTTGTCGGGCCTCCTTCCTACACCCTGCATGTGACTTCAGAGCTAAGACAGATGGTGGGTCTGTGTGAGGGCTGCTCGTGGGCTGGGGAGCTGTGCCTCCACATGGGTCCACGTAGGGTGGAGCTAGTGATGGCCAGGCCGACGCTTGTGCTGCGTACTCCTCTTTTCTTTCCCTCCGCAGCTTGGAGACCCACTGGAGGCTTTCCCGGTGTTCAAGAAATATGATCGGAATGGGTGAGTGTTCAGCGTTCCCACCTGTCCTCTCCTTGCTCTTTAGGAACTCACCTTTCCAGAGTAGGTGTCCTCAGACTTCCTTTTTCTTTGTTAGTGAAAAACAGAAACGATGGCTAGTATCCTGCCGATACAGACCCCTCCGTTAGGGTAACAGAGGGGTCTGCGGATGAGCACAGGTGGCCTGATCTCAGATCGACGTCTGTGTGGGACTTGGCTGTGCTCTCCGACCGAGACCCACAGAGCAGAAACGAGCCTGGGAAGTCATCTGGGCTGCCTCCCGTTTTAGGCAGGAAACCGAGCCTCCGAGAGGCTAAATGAGATTCGGAGCTCGTGGAGCTTCTCCCTGGCAGCCGAGGGCACTTTCCACTCTCGTTCCGGCACTCTTGCACTGAGTATGTAGTATAAGGGTTAAAAGCCACTTAGGGCTTTGTGACCTTGGGCAAATTCCTTGCCTTCGCTGTGTCTGAATTTTTGAAGTGGACGCTTTGCCCACGGAGCCATCAGAAGGACTGCTGCAGTGTCAGTGCCTGGAGCACGCTAAGGCTGGGCCCGAGTGAGCTGCCACCGCTCCTGTTCTCTCCCGGATCCAGCTCACTGCCAATTCTGGATTAAAGCTCCCCTCCCCTTTCTCTTGCTTTGGCTTATAAAATAGGTACCAGAGATGCTGTTGGCTCAGGGAAAAGTAGGGGCTATGATTTTACAGAATCATCACTATGGGTTTGAATCATAATGATGCTTCTTATTAGCCATATTTGGTTGAGTCGACATACTCTTCGAGCCTTATTTTTTATCGGTTAAATGGAGTGATGATGCCAGACTTGCAAGGTGGTTTTAAGGATCACAGAGACTGTATCCAGCACTGTAAGTAGGAGCTGGTGTCAGTATTCTGGTGAATGAGATAAGACAAATGTAAATGCATGAGTTACGAAGAGAGACTCTAGCAGGTAATGCTGCATTTGCCTTGCATGGCTGTGTCTGAGTTTCATAGTATCACGTTAATGCATTCTTCCAGTCTGTGATCAGATGTGTTACAACTCCTCTCAAAGCTGTATCATCATTCAGATTCCAGGAAGTCCTTTGACATAGTTTGGCTATGACAAACCTAGGCAGTTCATTAAAAAGTGGAGGTGTCACTTTGCCAAAGTAATATAGTCAAAGGTCCGTATAGTCAAAGCTATGGTTTTTTCCAGTAGTCATGTACAAATGTGAGAGGTGGACCATAAAGAAGGCTGAGCACGGGAGAACTGATGCTTTCGAATTGTGGTGCTGGAGAAGACTCTAGAGTCCCTTGGACAGCAAAGATCAAACCACTCAATCCTAAAGGCGATCCACCCTGAATATTCATTGGAAGGACTGATGCTGAAGGTGAAACTCCAGTACTTTGGCCACCTGATGCTAGAGCCGACTCATTGGAAAAGACGCTGATGCTGGGAAAGATTGAAGGCAGGGGGAAAGGGGGGCGATGAAGATGAGATGGTTAGATAGCGTCACCGGCTCAGTGGATATAAATTTGAGCAAACTGGGAGGCAGTGAAGGAGAGAGGAACCTGAAGTGCTGCAGTCTGCGAGGTTGCAAAGAATCAGGCACAACTTAGCACCGAGACAGCAGCAGAGATTCCTTACTGTGATCACAGTGTCCCGCCCCACATTCTCGTGACTTCCAGAAGCACGGGCCAGCTCTGAAGCAGGCACTGCCAGTTGACTCTGGGCTCACTGGGTGCCTGGAATTGTGTGTGATTTGTGAGGCTAAGACTGTACTTTCATGTGCTTAAAGAGGTCAGATTAGTGGAGAATCAATCCTCTCCAACCAGCCTTCAGAAGATTGACAGCTCAGGCAGATGCAGTGCTGTGTTGGGTCATTTCTGACCACTACATGGCCAGTCGTACAAAGAAAGAAGGCTCTTCAGAGCCAGGAGTCCTGGACTCACGTGGCTGAGCACACAGCCGCTCATACGGTGCGCCAGGGCTGACGGTGGCTTCCAGGGGGGGTGTCCTCCGAGGAGTCAGGTCAGCCCTGTCAAAATGTGGCGCTTCCTGGAGAATGTTATTTCACAGTTTGCCAAAGAGTTTAACTGTAATTTACTTAAGTCATCTAGAAGTAAACAGCAGATCGAGGGAATTCCCTGGCAGTCTGGTGGTTGAGACTCAGCTTTCACTACTGTGACCTGTGTTCAGGCCCTGGTCAGGGGACTGGGGTCCTGCAAGCTGCATGGTATGGCCCCCCAAAAAAACAGATTGATACCTTAATGCCTCATTCATTAGTTTAGGGAAACAGAACTTGGGGTGAACCTGAACCCTGATGCATTCTGTTGGTTAGCTGAGAGCATCCCTGTGGCCTCAGAGGAGGCCACAGGCAGGACTCCTCAGGTGGAGGGGGCCGCAGTCTTCCTGAAGGGCCTGAGGTCATTCAGCCACTTTTGCAGGCGAGATTGGAAGATAAGAATGAAGGGCTCCCATGGGTGCCCAGTGAAGACTCGATTCAGAAATGAAAGCAACAGGAAAAATGCCTCAGGGCAGGAGCTAAGGGAGCAGAGAAGACTCGGGTGTTTATAGCAAAGCACAGAAGAACGGGCAGAGAGAGCGAAGAGGCAGCCGAGAGGGCCAGGAGATGACAGAGTGCCGAGTCTGATAAGGACGGTGTGGGGGGGTGCAGCAGGAAGCGGGGCTTGTGGTCAGGATGGTGGTAGGCCGGTGATGACAGGCGTTAATCTCAGCCTGAACGGCTTCGTTCCTTCACAGGCGCCTTCTGTAGTCGTGTCGGCTCAGCTTATCCCTGTAGATGAACTGAGCCCAGGCGCGCCTCGTGGGCAGGCTGCCCGGGCAGCGGGCGGTGCTGGGCCTGGTGCCGGCCTCAGACGCCTCCTCTCCTCTTGCAGGTTGAACGTCTCCATTGAATGTAAGCGCGTGTCCGGCCTGGAGCCGGCCACCGTGGACTGGGCCTTCGACCTGACCAAGACCAACATGCGGACCATGTAAGCCCGCCCGGGCGGGGAGCTGGCTGTGCCCTGCAGAGCCCGTCCTGACTGCCGCTGTCCCCCAGGTACGAGCAGAGCGAGTGGGGCTGGAAGGACCGCGAGAAGCGCGAGGAGATGACGGACGACCGAGCCTGGTACCTCATCGCGTGGGAAAACCGATCGGTGCCCGTCGCCTTCTCTCACTTCCGCTTTGACGTGGACTGCGGTGATGAAGTCCTGTACTGGTAGGGGCCGCGGTGCGGGCTGGGCACGGGGAGGAGGCGGAGGCCACGCACTCGTCTGGGCCTGGGCCAGGCCTCACGGCCCCTGCAGGCTCACCCTGCTTTCCTCCCCCAGCTACGAGGTGCAGTTGGAGAGCAAGGTGCGGCGGAAAGGCCTGGGGAAGTTCCTCATCCAGATTCTGCAGCTCATGGCCAACAGGTGGGGAGGGGGTGGGGTGTGTGTGTGTGTGTGTGTGTGTGTGTGTGTGTGTGAGTTCCTCATACAGATTCTGCAGCTCATGGCCAACGGGTAGAGAGGGGGTGGGGTGCGTGTGTGTGTGGCTGTGTGTGAGTCCCCCATACACATTCTGCAGCTCATGGCCAACAGGTAGGGCTGTGTGTGTGTGTTGCTCTTGGGAGGAGCTGCCTCTGCTGTACACCCGGGAGGGGAGGTGGAGACAGGGCTCACAGGAGTGTTCTGGAAGAAGGGTCTAGAAACTCCCTGCCCTGCTGTGACTCCACATTTGGTCCAGTGGACCCAGGGCAGCAAGCACCCCCAAGTGCCTGTTCTGTGCATCTCCACTGGGACGTGGAGGGGAAGCCAGTCAGGTGAGGAGCAGTCTTGTCTCAGAGAGCGGTAGTGAGACTACTGAGCAGGGCTCAGGAGCACTCCCAGGAGCAAGTGGGAGATGGCAGGCGGAGACACGAGAGAGCACGTGTGATTTAGCACCTGTTTCTCCTTCTGGAAGGTTCTCTCTGCTTCCTTCTCAGCACACAGATGAAGAAAGTTATGTTAACGGTATTTAAGCACAATCATGGCGCCTACCAGTTCTTCAGAGAAGCGCTGCAGTAAGGAGCTGGGCCTGGTGGGGGGCCCTCTGGGCGGCGGCAGCTGCCGGCCCATGTCTTTTTCCCTGTCCTGGCCCCCCTCGTCCTGACACGGAGCTCCTGGGCCTGAGGTCCAGGGGACGGGGTCTGGGGGAGATGGTATGGGTGCACCTCCGGCTTGGTCCCCTGCCCTGCTCCTGAGCCCTGACTCCTGGGGTGAAAGGCAGTCCGCCGCCCCCCACCAACCCTTTCCTCCCGCCTGCCTGCAGATTTGAAATCGATGACTCTTCCCCAAGCATGTCCGGTTGCTGTGGGAGGACTGCTCCTATGAGATCCTGAGCCGGAGGACCAAGTTTGGGGACAGCCAGCACTCCCATTCAAGTGGGCACTGCGGCGGCTGCTGCCACTGAGTCCGAAGCCGGAATGCGCTCTCCAAGGCCTGTCCTCTCCCGGTCTCACGCCACTCCAGGCGGCCTCCTCAGCCCCGACCCTGCGGAGGGGTGGTCTGCCTGCCCCCTGCTTTCCCCTGGAAGGGCAGGCTGCCCGGGGGGCAGCGAGGAGCCGGGCCCCCGGCGCGTCCTCTCACAGAGGCTGCCTTCTCGCGTGGCCCTCGGCCCTGAGCGCGGGGCTCTGCGACCTCCCTGCCGCCGGATTCCTGACAAGCCCCCTCCCCGCCGCACACACAGCTGGACGAATGGAGGGTTTGTTCCCAGCTTCGTGAAAATCCTGGAGCCCTGGGTCAGGGTCTGGCTGGTTCCCAAAGAGGAATGGCCTCGGCGTAGGATCTTGTGTGAGAGAGGCTTCGGTGTGGCTGCTCCTGATTGGTGGAGGGGACGCTCGATGGAGACCCCTGGAAGGCCTTTTGTGTCACAACCTCGGGAAGCGAGGGCGCTCTTCCTGGCTGTGCCTTTGTGGATCCGCAGTTAGAGTGGAGTTGTCCCAGGGACCAGCCGGCTCTGGGAGCCCATGCTTGTCAGCGAGATGCCGAGGGGCCGGGAAGCCGCGTCAGTGGGGCCTGTGTAGGGACCACGACTTCTCTGGCTTCTGACCGGGCTGCATCCCGAGCTTGGCCCCGAGATCTCCAGGTGGTGACCCGAGGTTTTTATCCATAGGAAAGAGCTGGAGCCCGGCCTGCTCGTCTGCATCCCCTCTTGGTGCCTCCTCTGCCTCTCGCCTGTCCCCCGCCTTGATCTGACTCTCAAGGGGGAAGTAACATCAGGGAGCCCCTCGTCTTCCCCCTTAAGGCCCCTCGTTCCTGCCATGTTTAATGCCGTTTCCTCTCATCTTGGTGCTGTTAGCTCTCTGAGGGTGGGTCTCCTTTCCCACCACCACCCCCCCGCCCCCCAGCCCTCGGAGAGCCCCCAGCCAGCAGCAGGCCTCCTGCACCCCCAGCCTGGCCCCTGCTCCCTCAGGGAGCCCACTGGCCGGCAGCACGGGGCGCGGCCCCATAGCTGCCCTTCTCCCTGGTGTCATGGGTGGTGGCAGGTGGGCGGGGAAGCCCCTTCCTCTCTTGTGGGGTGGACAGGGCATGGGGTCAGAGCTCAGGCTACCCCTCATCCCCAGACCTTACTCCCCTTCCAGGGAAGAGAATGACCAAATCCTTATTCAGGAAAAAGCACCTGCTGCCTCCCCTGGGACAGCCTGGAGCTCTGCCTTCCAGAGCATCGCAAAGGTCCTGCCTGCGGAGTGTTGCTCCCAGGAGGTTGGTCAGTGCTTCTGACCTCAGCTCACTCACACCCCAGCCCCTGCCCTGGCTCAGGCCACCTGTGCGGCCCCTCTCCCCGAAGCTGCTCTGGCCTCTCCCAGGCCCCCACGTGCGGGGCTAGGGCACTCAGCCTCCCCATTGAGTGCTCTGCGATGCTCTTGACTGGGCAGCAATGGACATGGCACTCCCTTGCAGAGGGCCCTGCACCTTCACACTGGAGCAAACCCACCTTTGCCCCACTTGGCTGGCTCCCAGGAGTTTTCACCCAAAGGGGAGGGTTTTCATCGCTGGGAGGACACTAGAAGGTTCCTTCCAAGAACCATGGAAGAACGGAAGCATATCAGGAAGACCTTTTCCTTTGATCCCTGTTGTCTGTCAAAGGACACAATGATAAATATTCACTTTAGATCATGGATTTCTGATAACCTCCCACTCACAGGGCCCCAGAGGGACCCCAGTGTAAATCCCACATAAAGGGAGGGAAGTGTCCATGTCTCTTTCCCTTCACTGGACACCTGTCACTGAGCCCCACTGGTCGGTGGACACTGGTGTGGGCTGTGCCTGTCCAGCCGCCTCTGCTGCCACCCACAGGCTGCTGGGGGTGGGGGTCAGGCAGGGCAGGGAGGCACAGCCTGAGGCTTGTGGGTCACCCTGTTTTTGCCATTGAGCCTGTTCAGTTCTCAGCCATCAGTGTCCATTTCCGCAAGGTCTTGGTTTTAAGAAACAGTAGGTCTTGTACCAGGCTTTCTGGTTTGTTTGTCTGCTGCTGCCCAGTTGCTTCAGTCGTGTCCAACTGTGACCCCATAGATGGCAGCCCACGAGGCTCTCTTGTCCCTCTTTTGCTTGGGCATGTTAAAAATTAATTTGAGACTTGTTTTTTAGTTGTTTTCCACTCTATTTCATTCACTGATGTCAGATGTATACATGACGTGTGTGGTTCTTTTTAACCCTGGTTTTTGTTTGTTTGTTTTTAGAGGAAACTTTGGAGATAAAATGCCTTCTTGATATATATATGTTTTTCTTTAGCAGCTTGTTATCACTGGAATCAAAGGAAAAAGTGGTCTTATTTTTGCATTGGTTGTGTTTGTGTGTCACAAATAAAAGACATTTTGTTCAGCTGCTGAGACGGCTTCCTGGTGCTGAGGTGCCATGTCAGCAAGGGCTCACACCATCCAGCATTGGACCTAAACTCTTGGGGCACGTAGCTGTGATGGCCCCACACCTCTTCCTGTGAAGGAAGCCTCGGGCGGGGAAAACCTCAGGGCGTTGGTGGTGAGGAGCCAGTTGAGGAAACAGACCACCTAATGCATATGTTTGTGCCACTTCTCAGAAGCCCAGGGCAAAGGGCAAAGGTCTTCTGAAGGGTGCTTGCTTTGCATGCTAGAGAGAGTCCCAGGCCAAGTGTGATATCTAACATCTGAAGGCAAGCATAAATTCCAGAACATTTGTGTGGGAGTTGAATAGAGCGTGTTGATGTTTCTTTCACTTAACTCAGAATATTCTTCATCTCTTGAAAAGATTCCAGTGCCCCTTTCACTCAGGAAAGACAGAGGCCCAAAGGAAGAGTAACTCACGTCAGGCCTGACAGGGCAGGAGAATTACGAGCTGGGGGAGGCTCAGGCCTCTTGAGTGTGACAGACGGAGCTGTGCAGTTTCTCCCAGGGGGACTCCCGCTGAATCCTGTCCCAGGGAGCAGGGGCAGGAAGTGGGCTGGGAGCCAGGGCTCAGAGCGCTTCCCGTGGACACAGGGCCAGCCTCCTCGTGTTGCTGCCTGGCGGCGGTCACCTCTGCCGGAAGGTGGAGGGCGGCCAGGGTGGAGCCCTGAGCCCCAGAAGTCTTCGCGCTCTGGCGGGACAACAATCTGAGGAAAGGAGCAGAGTCAACAACTGTTTTGTAGATGCCCCGTGTTATGGCCTCAGCCCTGTGGGCAGGGGCACAGCCGGGGATGGTGGGTGCAGCTCCCTTACCCTGGAGGCATGAAGGAAGGCGTCCCAGCCCTTGGGGAAGAAGAGCATCACTGGGCAGCCTTCCGGGAGATGGAATTCTGCCTCCACCACCCCACCCCCTACCCCTGAGTTCTTTGTTCCTTGAAAGTGAAAGTCATGTCTAACTCTGTGACCCCATGTACTATACAGTCCATGGAATTCTCCAGGCCAGAATGCCTTTGCCTTCTCTAGGGGATCTTCCCAACCCAGGGATCAAACCCAGGTCTCCTGCACTGCAGGCAGATTTTTTTTTATCAGCTGAGCCACAGGGGAAGCCCTTGTTCCTTAAGGCTGTTGTGACCCCAGGCAGGAATTCCTTGGAGTCACTGCCCCTTGCTGCAGAGCAAATGCCCAGGTCTAAAAGGATTGGAGGGGCCTCCCTTTGCCGCCACTGGCCCCGTCTGCCCTCCACGCCACTTTCCTAAGTAGGCTTTCTCTTTGGTCCTCCGAGGCGGCTGCCCCCATCCCTACCTCCATCTGCAGCTCAAGACTTCGTCATCCCAAGTGGTACCGGCTGGAGCGCCCACCCTACCTCACTGCCACCAGTTCATGAGCAGATAGAGCAAGAGGCGCAGTTGCAGGACAAGAGGTCCTCAATTTCAGGCAGAGCCTGAGCTGGTCTGAGAGTTTCCCCAGGTGGGAAACCTGGTCACTGATGGTTTCCACCACCAGGCTTTGAAAGTGGCTGCTTCAAACACGGGCAGGTTTATTCTAGTTTTTTTCTGCTTTTCCCTCTTCAAAAGTATTAACAAAGGTTGTTTCTCATGAGGTCAAGGGTCTAGGGCGATTGGGAAGATGCTGCACCTCAGAGACTGGACAGCCCGATGCCCTCGCACTGTTGCCTGGCTACGGTGGGAAGGAAACTGGCATCTGGTGATCCCTTGGGATGCCAGCGGCCACTCACCCTTGGTCTTCACAGTGCTAAGGGCCCAGCAGGGTCTGCATCCGTCTGCGTGCCCTGGTCCTTGGCTGTGCCCCCAGACAAGATGCTGTGGGCATGCAGGTCCTTGTGGGTGTGCACGTCACGTTTCACAATGGAGTTGTGGGTTGTCTTGGCCCTGGTGGACTCCCTGCCTGGCAAAGCCGACACCTGTTGGCCTGGTATCTTCCCTCAGGTCCTGGCCAGTAGGGGTGCTGTCTCCTGAGAGAGGCCTGCCTTTTGTCCCATGCAAGGAGCTGCCTAGAAAGATGGGGACTGGAGCTGAGAAAGTCAGTGTCAAGGCATGTCTGCCCTACGGGGGCAGGCTTACCCCCAGTGGGGGGCTGGAGGAGGGCCTTAGGACGGGGCCAGGGCCAGCAGTGATGATCTGCCCTCCAGAGGAGGGGAAGCAGCCGTAGTCATCTCGTGCTCAGAGTCCAGGGTCAGGTTTCCAGGTTTCCCTCAATGTTCCCTGAGTGATCTCCTGCCAGAGCCCGGGCTCCAAAATCCACGGTCCAGGTTAGCCCCCTCCAACCCAGACCCTCTGCCCAAGGTGGGGGCACAGCACCCGTGGGGGCCCTCTTGTGGGGCATTCGCATTTCTGTGTCACCTGGGTCCTTCCTGTGCCGTGGTAGACCAAGTAAACCCTGAACACCAGCGCTTGGGGCTGTGGGGTTCCTCGCCCTGAGAAGCCGAATGTCTGCTACAGGCTGGCAGGAGAAGGGCCGCCCTGTGTGCAGGTCGGACATCCCAAGTTTGGAGAGAAGAGATGCCACAAAGGGACCAGGTGAGAGCACTTGGAGCCGCCAGCAGAGCAAGGTTGGGGCTGCGGCCGTGAGCCGGGGCCTGGCGGCTGAGCGGGGGTGGCTGCAGCCGCCATGGGTGCGGCCTGTCCTCCCCCACGCCAGGGCTCTGTGCTGCAGCGTGGTCCTGGCCTGACACAGGAGGGTGCTGTTGTGAGGGGTGGGGTGGAGAGGGGGGCTCAACCACCCCACACCCCACCAGTGGTGAAGAAGCAGTAGCTACGCTCAGCAAGGATCTTCATGAGGGTATTAGTAGGGTCCCAGCCCTTCTGGCCCAGGTGCTGGGTTTCAAGGGGCAGTACATAGCCCTCAGGTGGGCACGTTGTGGGTGCTGCCATCCCTGGGACCCAGCGTGAGCCAGGGGGTGGTTGCACAGTGGCTTCAGACAGCTGGGGAGGGGGCGCCAGGAAGTGGCTTGTACCCCCAGGGCAACCCGTGTTCTGAATGTTGGCTCCAAGGAGCAGGAGGGGTAGGGAACATGGCAGGAGGGGGGCGAGTGTCAGGGATGGGGCTCTCGTGCAGGGCCCCAGGGTCTTTGGGGGCCTGGCTGTGAGATGGGGTGTGGAGAACACTGAAAACAGTGGGGGGCTTGCCCAGGGCTGGAGGTCAGAGGTCAGCTGTCTGGAGATGGAGAGAAGGCCCAGGGTTTGGAGTAGTAAGTCCAGGCAGAGAGGTCTGGATGCAGGGTTGCCACATGGCAGGGGTAAGCCTGGGGGTCCCCATGGGTGTGGCCAGAGGCATAGCCTCAGCAAGGGCTCGGATGCCCCCTACATGACAGAAGGTTCAGTGTCTTGTATATGACCTGGGCGGTCCTCAGCTTGCTGTTGACCTTCGAGTTGAGTGGGGCCTCCAGTATTCCTGCCTGGAAAATCTCATGGACGGGGGAGCCGGGTGGGCCAATTCTGTGTCACCTGGGTCCTTCCTGTGCCGTGGTAGACCAAGTAAACCCTGAACACCAGCGCTTGGGGCTGTGGGGTTCCTCGCCCTGAGAAGCCGAATGTCTGCTACAGGCTGGCAGGAGAAGGGCCGCCCTGTGTGCAGGGTCGGACATCCCAAGTTTGGAGAGAAGAGATGCCACAAAGGGACCAGGTGAGAGCACTTGGAGCCGCCAGCAGAGCAAGGTTGGGGCTGCGGCCGTGAGCCGGGGCCTGGCGGCTGAGCGGGGGTGGCTGCAGCCGCCATGGGTGCAGCCTGTCCTCCCCCACGCCAGGGCTCTGTGCTGCAGCGTGGTCCTGGCCTGACACAGGAGGGTGCTGTTGTGAGGGGTGGGGTGGAGAGGGGGGCTCAACCACCCCACACCCCACCAGTGGTGAAGAAGCAGTAGCTACGCTCAGCAAGGATCTTCATGAGGGTATTAGTAGGGTCCCAGCCCTTCTGGCCCAGGTGCTGGGTTTCAAGGGGCAGTACATAGCCCTCAGGTGGGCACGTTGTGGGTGCTGCCATCCCTGGGACCCAGCGTGAGCCAGGGGGTGGTTGCACAGTGGCTTCAGACAGCTGGGGAGGGGGCGCCAGGAAGTGGCTTGTACCCCCCAGGGCAACCCGTGTTCTGAATGTTGGCTCCAAGGAGCAGGAGGGATGGGGAACATGGCAGGAGGGGGGCGGGTGTCAGGGATGGGGCTCTCGTGCAGGGCCCCAGGGTCTTTGGGGGCCTGGCTGTGAGATGGGGTGTGGAGAACACTGAAAACAGTGGGGGGCTTGCCCAGGGCTGGAGGTCAGAGGTCAGCTGTCTGGAGATGGAGAGAAGGCCCAGGGTTTGGAGTAGTAAGTCCAGGCAGAGAGGTCTGGATGCAGGGTTGCCACATGGCAGGGGTAAGCCTGGGGGTCCCCATGGGTGTGGCCAGAGGCATAGCCTCAGCAAGGGCTCGGATGCCCCCTACATGACAGAAGGTTCAGTGTCTTGTATATGACCTGGGCGGTCCTCAGCTTGCTGTTGACCTTCGAGTTGAGTGGGGCCTCCAGTATTCCTGCCTGGAAAATCTCATGGACGGGGGAGCCGGGTGGGCCATAGTCTCTGGGATCGCAAAGGGTCGGACACGGCTGAGCATGCACAGCAGCGCAGCCCACTTGTGTGTACTTAGAGGGTGATATACGCACTGTGTGTGCGTGCACACACACATGCACACACTGGTGAGCGGTGCCCGGTGCTCCACCCAGGCCACACGCGGCTCGTCATGGAGGCTGTGGCACACACAGATCTCCCTGTTGTCCGAGGTGGGGGTGTCACGCTCCGTGGGGTACCTGAACGAAAGGATGCTGTTCTTGCTCCGGGCTTCTTGCCCACATACGAGTCCTTCTGGCCAAGTCCATCGTGATGTCCTAGGGAGCTGGGGAAGGAGGCCTTGGGTGTGTTTGGGAGGTGCCTCTAGCCCAGGAGCCCTACCCTCTGGGCGTCTCAGTTTACCCATCTGTACCACAGGGCAGGGGCAGTGGCAGGCAGACTTGGTGACCTGACTGTCGTGCCTGCACAGGTGTGGGGGACCTTCGCCAAGCCAGAACCATGCCACACACCAGCTGGCTCGTCACTGTGGGGCCGCTGACCGTGGGCGCCCCCCGGCCCCAGCCCACAGCCTCCTTTGGTCTTGGCAGCTGTACCTGTGCAGCCAGCTGCAAGGGGCCTGGGCCAGGACAGCTGTGCGTCCCCAGGGAGGGCAGCGCCCCTGCCCCGCCCCCGTGTTGCTCCGCCCCAGACAGCTGTGTCCTGGCCTGGCCCTGGATGTCTGGTGCCCAGTGACAGCTGTGCCCCAGGAAGAGCAGATGCCATCTCGGGACCCTGCTTCATCCCTGTCCCACCCTAGCCCGGGGGCTCCTTGCTCTTTGTTGAGGACAACCCAGACCAGAGCCGGCTCCTCCTACCCCTTCCCCACCACCTTTTTTTAAAAATTAGAACTTAAAAAAAAAAATTGAAGTATAGTTGCTTTACAGTGTTGTGCCAACCTCTGCGGTGTAGCAGAGTGACTCGGTCCTATACGTCCTGCATTCGTTTTCTTTTCCATTGTGGCTTATCACAGGCTATTGAGTATAGTTCCCTGTGCTGTTTATTAGGACCTTGCTGGTCATCCATTCTAAATGCAGTGACTGGCATCTACCCACCCTGGACTCCAAGCCCATCCCCTCCCCCTTGGCAGCCTCCAGTGTGCGGTCTGTGAGTCTGTTTCTGTTCTGTGGACAGGTTCGCTGTGTCAATGTTTAGGTTCCGCGTAGAGCTGACGTTCTAAGGTGTGGCCTCCCGCTCAGACTTCACTAGAATGATGGTCCAGAGCTGCCACGAATGCTATTACTTCATTCGTTTTATGGCTGAGTCCTTTCTACCCTATTTTTTGCGTGAAAACCCCCGTTTTTAATTTCTCTGTGTGACCCCTGGCAGTCACTGAGATGCCACTCTGATAGTAATAGCGAGGGGAGGAGTTTGACAACTGCCTGTAAAAACAGCACTGATGTCACCCTTTGTAACAACGGGCATCGCATACGTGGAAGTGATGTAGTGGAGGGAGCCTGGCCTTTGGGGTTCAGACCTGGATTTGAGTCTTGGAGGATTCATTGCGCAAGTATGAAGTGAGTACCTGCTGTTCGCCGAGTGCTGGGTGATAAAGCGGGTGTGACCCGCTCTGACTCCGGGCGCGTACTGTGGGAGCAGAGAGACAGGGTGTCTAGAAGGCGTCTGAGAATCCTGCCCATGGGCTCCGTGAGCCTGCAAGCTACCTCACCTCTCTGTGCCCGCTTTCTCAGCAAAGAAGTAGGCACGCATTCCTTGCTGAATTATTATAAAAATTAAATGCCGTCCCTCCCCTCAGACCCTCCTCCTTGGGACAGTGGGCCCTTCCTGAGCTCTACAAAGGCCTCTTGCTTCTACCCCCACCCTAGAGAGACAGTCCCCATAGGCCTGTAGAGAGGCCACCACTACCTCACCTAGAGCCCTGGAGTGGGGGTCCCTTCACCCTCTACCCCAGGTGCTCAGAGTCCAGCCCTCACTTGATGTGCCAGGAGGGGAGTTCAGGTCAGTGGGGTGGCTGGAGCTGTGCATATTTGGGGGGCAAGCAGCTGAGGGATTTATGCCTGCTGCCCCACAGGGCTGAGGCCTGACCTCCTCCCCAGGACTCGCAGCTCTACTAGAGAGTGCAGTTGTTGGGCCAGAGCCTTTAATGGACAGGGGCCAGGCCTGGGTGAGGTCACCCAGTGTGTCTCTAACCCGAGTATGGCCAGTAGGGTCTGGAGTCCGCCCTGGGATGGGGCATCTGGGATCTTCCCAGCCCATACATGACCATCAGGACTGGGGGCCCAGATGGGGACGCGTCTCAGGAGAAGGGACCAGCTCTTCCACCCGCCCCCAAGGCTCGGAACCTATTCTTACTGCTCCAATCGGGAGAGCAGGTGGGGTGGAGGCACAGCTTGGGCCCTTGGATCAGAGCCAGGACTCAGGCTGGGATCTCTCGGTCTCGTCGCAATGCAGGAGAGATTCCTAGCGATCTGAGCAGAGCGGGCAGTCCTGGGAACGAGCCGCATCTGTGCAGGCAGCACGGCAGCTGCCAGGGTGTCAGAGGAGATCCCTGCCTCCCAGAGAGTCTGTTGCTCACAGGCAAACTTCCCTCACTGGGCCAGGGAGCCCCTCTCCGTGCTTGCTGATTCTAATGGCAAAAGAAGCACCCACAGGACTTCCAAGAGCCTCCGCTGGGGGGGCTGCACGTTTGACCCCTGACCTGGGAACTAAGATACCACGTGCTGCATGGCACGCCGAAAAAAAAAGTGCCCAACGTGCAATCTTGGAAAAAGTTTACAGCAGAAAAGGACCATTTCCCACCACTATCTAGAGTGTTGAACCACTGTTCAACCCTTGTGTGAACTAGTGTGAACCACTATTCACAACTGTTTCTCCAAACAGACTTTGACCTATGCATATTCCTAACCCTAGGGATTTTCTCCTTTGTTTTAGAAAAGCAAGCCTCTATCACACTTTATGTTTTCTTTGCTTCTTATTTGTTTTAAAATGGAAGTATAACAGGTATTGTAACCTAATGTCAGTATCAGCTTGTGCTATACCGGGCTTAGTCGCTCAGTTGTGTCTGAGGCTGCAACCCCCACGAACTGTAACCCACCAAATATCTCTGTCCTTGGGGACTCTTCAGGCAAGAATACTGGATGGGTTGCTGAAGTGTAATAGCTGAGCTATTTCAAATCCTAAAAGAGGTGCTGTGAAAGTGCTGCACCGCAATATACGAGCAAATCTGGAAAACTCAGCAGTGGCTACAGGACTGGGAAAGGTCAGTTTTCATTCCAGTCCCAAAGAAAAGCAACGCCAAAGAATGCTCAAACTACTGCACAATTGCACTCATTTCAAATGCTAGCAAAGTAATGCTCAAAATTCTCCAAGCCAGGCTTCAACAGTACACGAAGCTTGAACTTCCAGATGTTCAAGCTGGATTTAGAAAAGGCAAAGGAACCAGAGATCAAATTGCCAACATCCATTGGATCATAGAAAAAGCAAGAGAATTCCAGAAAAACATCTACTTCATTGACTACACTAAAGCCTTTGTGTGGATTACAACAAATGTGGAAAATTCTTAAAGAGATGAGAATACCAGACCACCTTACCTGTCTCCTGAGAAATCTGTGTGCAGGTCAAGAAGTAACAGAACTGGACATGGAACAACAGACTGGTTCCAAATTGGGAAAGGGGTACGTCAGGGCTGTATATTATCACCCTGCGTATTTAATTTACATACAGAGTACATCATGTGAAATGCCAGGCTGGATGAAGCACACCCTGGAATCAAGATTGCTGAGAGAAATAACAATAACCTCAGATATGCAGCTGATACCACCCTTATGGCAGAAAGTGAAAAGGAACTAAAGAGCCTCTTGATGAAAGTGAAAGAGGAGAGTGAAACAGCTGGCTTAAAACTCAACATTCAGAAAACGAAGATCATGGCATCTGGTCCCATCACTTCATAGCAAATAAAGCTATTTCAAATCCTAAAAGAGGATGCTGTGAAAGTGCTGCACCGCAATATACGAGCAAATCTGGAAAACTCAGCAGTGGCTACAGGACTGGGAAAGGTCAGTTTTCATTCCAGTCCCAAAGAAAAGCAACGCCAAAGAATGCTCAAACTACTGCACAATTGCACTCATTTCAAATGCTAGCAAAGTAATGCTCAAAATTCTCCAAGCCAGGCTTCAACAGTACACGAAGCTTGAACTTCCAGATGTTCAAGCTGGATTTAGAAAAGGCAAAGGAACCAGAGATCAAATTGCCAACATCCATTGGATCATAGAAAAAGCAAGAGAATTCCAGAAAAACATCTACTTCATTGACTACACTAAAGCCTTTGTGTGGATTACAACAAATGTGGAAAATTCTTAAAGAGATGAGAATACCAGACCACCTTACCTGTCTCCTGAGAAATCTGTGTGCAGGTCAAGAAGTAACAGAACTGGACATGGAACAACAGACTGGTTCCAAATTGGGAAAGGGGTACGTCAGGGCTGTATATTATCACCCTGCGTATTTAATTTACATACAGAGTACATCATGTGAAATGCCAGGCTGGATGAAGCACACCCTGGAATCAAGATTGCTGAGAGAAATAACAATAACCTCAGATATGCAGCTGATACCACCCTTATGGCAGAAAGTGAAAAGGAACTAAAGAGCCTCTTGATGAAAGTGAAAGAGGAGAGTGAAACAGCTGGCTTAAAACTCAACATTCAGAAAACGAAGATCATGGCATCTGGTCCCATCACTTCATAGCAAATAGATGGGGAAACAATGGAAATAATGACAGACTTTATTTTCTTGGGCTCTAAAATCACTGCGGATGGTGACTCAGCTGCCTTACCTCTCCCAGACTCTTTCCCTCTCTCTGACAGAGGTTCTGAAAGAAGTCACATCACAGGGTCCACGAGGAAAGCCCTGGAACAGAGCACAGAGGTGCTTGCTTGACAAACGTTTACTCTTTCCCTCTAGCTGCCAGTGGAGGAAAGGAACGTGAGATTTCTCAAAGGAGTAACCCAGGGGACCACAGGAAAGTCCATCCCTTCCCAAAGCCTCTTCAGGCCTCTTGCCTGACTGTGCTCTCATCTGGATGTTATTGCTTTGTTCACTGGACAAAGCGCTGACAAAGCCCCGTAGGGCCGCAGGGAGGTCCCTGTCCCTTCATCCTCCCAGGGGCAGGCAGCTGGGGCCTGGGCCTCCCAGCTCTGTGTTCTTAGGCTGTGTCCCTTGGGATGTGGTGGGGGAGGTGCTTAGAAGCATGTGTCCTGGGCTGTTCGCCAGGTTCCAAGCCAGAACAAGGGCATGGAGCCTGGTAGCGGGGAGGAGGCTAGACAGACTGCTGGACATTAATAATACCCACAAGTAGGGTGGGGGAGAGGAGGGGCGGAGAAGGGCCCCAGAAAAGGCTCAGGCACAGCCTACCCTCTGGGGCACTCTGGGTGCATCCCACCTTTCTGTGAGCACCCCTCCCTGCTCATATGGGGCTGAGGCTTCTCCTCCAAAGCCTGTGTTTTCCTGGCCTCTTGCCACCTCACTTCATCCCCATCCTCTGCTGCTATCTTTGATGCCATTGACCCTGATATCAAAACTGGGACTTCTAGAAATTCTTTTTTACAGCAGCTTTCATGGGTTTAAAAGCATGGGTTTTGAAATGGAGAGACCCACCCTGGAATCCTGGCTGGGCAGCCTTGGAGCTCTATGAACTTGAGCAGGTCACCCAGTTCTTCAGGCTTATTTTCTGACTTTAAAACATTTGAAATAATAATAGCACCTCCCTCGAGACATTGTTGTGAAGGTGGAATGAGATTATACAGATAAGGCCCAACTCAGTTCTGGCCCCTTACCCTCTTTCCTGTTCTCCTCTGTTCAGTCTACTGCAATTCATAAATATTCTCTAAATGTGTGCCAAGCCCTTCGGAGACAGTAGTGAAACAGACAGGCTCTGCTCTCAGGTGGCCCCCATCCTAGGGACGAAGACCACTCCTGTGGGCAGTACTGTCACAGGGGCTGCTGGGCACAGAAGTGGCATCAGCCTGGGGTGGCCAGGGAAGGCTTCCTGCGGCAGGGTCACCTGTCACTTCCTATCACATCAGGGCACTCTCAATAACTTCTCATCAAGTGTTTATCTCTTGTCTGCCTCCGGAATGTTGGCTCTGTGATAAGGGAGTCCTTGTTCACTTTGTTCGCTGTGTGTCTAGAACAGTTCCTGACGCACAGTAGGGGCTGGCAAACATCTGTTGAATAAAGTAAGCTGTGTCCATAAGTGGAGGCCTGGAAGTGAAACTGTGTGAACTGGGACTCCCAACAGATCGGGACTTGAATTCACATGTTGGGACTCCAACTCAGCCAAAATGCAGGCTGGGACTTGAGTCCATGGTCTTGTAACTAAGATCACACACCAGGTTTTGGGGCTTAATGAAGCTCAGGTTCTTGATGTCTCATCACAGAAAGAATTAAGTGAGAGACAAAGTGACAGGTAAGAAGTGGACTTATTTAGAGAGAAAAACACTCCATAAACAAAATGTGGGCCATCTCAGAAGGAGAGGGTGACCCCAGGGTATGCGGTTGTCATATTATAGGAGTCGGTAATTTCATAGGCTAATGAATGGGAGGAGTATTCCAGCTATTTTGGGGATGTGTGTGCTCAGTTGTGTCTGACTCTTTACAACCCCATGGACTATAGCCTGCCAGGCTCCTCTTGTCCATGGAATTTTCCCGGCAAGAATACCGGAGTGGATTGCCATTTTCTCCTCCAGGGCATCTTCCTACCTAGGGATCAAACCTGTGTCTTGGGGAAAGGGTGGGGATTTCCAGAAAGTGGACTAACACCTGCTTTTTGACCTTATAGTCAAGGCTTGAAAACAGTCACGGCACCTGTGGTTGTGCCATTTAGCTTGCTGATGTGTTACAGTGAGTGTATACCCAAAGTCTAGTGGAAGTCGACTTGTCCACAGTATTGGAACCCGTTTGGTTCTAATGGTTGTCTCATGTCCTCTGGCTGTGTCATTCTTTTAAAGGTTGTGCCCTGCCACCTTCCCTCCTGTTTCAGTGGGAGTGGTGAAAAAGGAAGGCTAGGTAAGTGTTCATTAGAACCTAAGATACAAAGAAGCAAAACACTTTGGCGGGGGGAGGGAGGACCACAGAGCAAGGAGAAGGGTAAGGAATACTTCCAGATGAGGGTGGAAAGTGACATCCAGAAATTGAGACTTTGTTTAGTATACAGTGAGGAGCCACAAAGATTTTAAAGTAGGTGTATATGTTGGTTAGGAGGGCTTCCCAAGTGGCTCGGTGGTAAAGAATCTGCCTGGCAGTGTAGGAGACACAGAGATGTGGGTTTGATCCTTGGGTTGGAAAGATCCCCTGGAGAAGGAAATGGCAACCCACTCTAGTAACCTAATCTCATGGACAGAGGAGCCTTGCAGGCTATGATCCATAGGGTCACAGAGTCCAAAATGACTAAGCAACTGAGCATGCACACGTATGACTTGGTTAAGGACTTCCCTGGTGGTGTCTCAGTGGTAAAGAATCAGCCTGCAATGCAATGCAATGCAGGAGATGCAGGTTTGATCCCTGGATTGGGAAGATCCTCTGGAGAAGAAAATGGCAACTTACTCCAGTATTCTTGCCTGAATAATTCCATGGACAGAGGAGTCTAGCAAATAACAGTCCATGGGGTCGCAAAAGAATGGTACACAACTTAGCGACTAAGTAACAAATGGCTTGGTTAGATTTATATTTAAAGAGAAGGCAGGAAGGTTGGCTGCTACTGCATGGAGACTGGAATTGGACAGGAAAACTGTTAAGAGTTCAGTTAGGAGGTTAGTAGCTCTCTGGAGACAGTTCAGTTCAGTTCAGTCTCTCAGTCGTGTCCGATGTATACAATGGCAGCACGCCAGGCCTCCCTGTCCATCACCAACTCCCGGAGTTCACTCAAACTCATGTCCATCGAGTCGGTGATGCCATCCAGCCATCTCATCCTCTGTCGTCCCCTTCTCCTCCTGCCCCCAATCCCTCCGAGCATCCGAGTCTTTTCCAATGAGTCAACTCTTCGCATGAGGTGGCCAAAGACAGTAGTGAACCAGATACAGGTTCTTCTCCGGTTAGTGCCAGGCGGTCAGAGTCCTGACGAGGACAGGTGATTTCTAAACAGAGACTTAAGTATGAATGGAGGGAGGAGTCAAGAATGCCGCCTAGGTTTCTGACTTATGTGACTGGGTAGCTATAGTTGTTACTCACGAAGATAGGCTGCCTTGGAGGCGGGGCATACCCGAAAGCAACGCCCCCCTGTTCCCCGCCCACTGGCGGTAGGATGGTGTCGATTGGCTGTTTCGAGGAAGGCGCCAAAAACTGACAAGGGCGGTGGGCGGTGTTTCCTTACGTCACTTCCCACGGACTTCCGGGTCGCTGTTTTCCCAGGCCCCCACCACTCCGGAACTTCCGGCCAGGGCCGCCATTTTGACTTCGCGACCTTGGACTCCGGCTGCGCTCTACCTGCCGTCTACTCCGTGCGGTCATGTCTGTGCTGACTCCACTGCTGTTGAGAGGTCTGACAGGCTCTGCCCGGCGGCTCCCAGTGCCGCGTGCCCAGATACATTCCAAGCCGCCGCGGGAGCAGCTCGGGACCATGGTGAGGAGCGGGCCGGGAAGGGCATGGGAGGTGCTGCAGGCGGGACTGAGGGTCCCGCGGCAGGTTGGAGGCCTGCACCTCGCGGCTCACAGCGTAGAGGGGAGCAGCTGGGCTGGGCTGGGCGTCTGGAGAGCGACAGTCTGCCCCGGGGTCTCAGGTCAGACCACGTCAGTGCTGCCCTGTCGCTCCCTTGCTCTGCAAGCTTCCTTAGGCCCCCCAGCCCCGCGCGCTCTGAGCCTATTTACACATCAGCTCATTGGGAGATGGCTGCGGGCTGTCAGCATTGTCGTTAGTACGGTTTGGGGGTGGGGAAGAGGACCCCAGCAGGCTTTAGTAATTCCCAGAAACGTGGGAGCGTTTAGCCCTTAACGACTTGCACCTGTTTGCCTCTTTTCTAAGTTGGCCTCAGTGGCAGTTCTCGGCCTTGAAGGCGAGTCTTCCGAATCCAGGTTAGTGGGCTTCCCTTTAGGCGAAGAGCCCAGCGAGCGCTGCGGCGGCGGAGGAACTAGTGTCTGTAACCGCAGCCGAGTGCCTGCTGCGTGCCAGGCACTGTGCTAAGACTGCTGCACTGGTCTTCAGCCCTCCCGGTCACCCCGAGAGAGGCCCGCTATCTCCATCTCCTGGCTGAGAGAGCTGAAATTTAGGAGCAGTGTACACCGACTCAGTGTACATGAACTTGGGTGAAGTCCAGGAGATGGTGAGGGAAGCCTGGGGGGCTGCTGTCCATGGGGTCGCAGAGTCGGACACCACTTGGTTCCTGAACAACAACAATAATTGACTTGTCAAAAGTCACACCTCCAGTGGCACAGAAGGAATTTGAACGAAGTATGACTCCCAAGTCGTGCTGTGGCCTTCCTTAAGTGCTTTGAGGGATATGCAAGTGGCTGTAAAAAGTCTTAGCTCTAGCCCCAAAAGTTGGGTAGGGAGAGGTT
>SJYC01046377.1:0-21441 GCA_006408675.1 Madoqua kirkii
TCAGTTAGGAGGTTAGTAGCTCTCTGGAGACAGTTCAGTTCAGTTCAGTCTCTCAGTCGTGTCCGATGTATACAATGGCAGCACGCCAGGCCTCCCTGTCCATCACCAACTCCCGGAGTTCACTCAAACTCATGTCCATCGAGTCGGTGATGCCATCCAGCCATCTCATCCTCTGTCGTCCCCTTCTCCTCCTGCCCCCAATCCCTCCGAGCATCCGAGTCTTTTCCAATGAGTCAACTCTTCGCATGAGGTGGCCAAAGACAGTAGTGAACCAGATACAGGTTCTTCTCCGGTTAGTGCCAGGCGGTCAGAGTCCTGACGAGGACAGGTGATTTCTAAACAGAGACTTAAGTATGAATGGAGGGAGGAGTCAAGAATGCCGCCTAGGTTTCTGACTTATGTGACTGGGTAGCTATAGTTGTTACTCACGAAGATAGGCTGCCTTGGAGGCGGGGCATACCCGAAAGCAACGCCCCCCTGTTCCCCGCCCACTGGCGGTAGGATGGTGTCGATTGGCTGTTTCGAGGAAGGCGCCAAAAACTGACAAGGGCGGTGGGCGGTGTTTCCTTACGTCACTTCCCACGGACTTCCGGGTCGCTGTTTTCCCAGGCCCCCACCACTCCGGAACTTCCGGCCAGGGCCGCCATTTTGACTTCGCGACCTTGGACTCCGGCTGCGCTCTACCTGCCGTCTACTCCGTGCGGTCATGTCTGTGCTGACTCCACTGCTGTTGAGAGGTCTGACAGGCTCTGCCCGGCGGCTCCCAGTGCCGCGTGCCCAGATACATTCCAAGCCGCCGCGGGAGCAGCTCGGGACCATGGTGAGGAGCGGGCCGGGAAGGGCATGGGAGGTGCTGCAGGCGGGACTGAGGGTCCCGCGGCAGGTTGGAGGCCTGCACCTCGCGGCTCACAGCGTAGAGGGGAGCAGCTGGGCTGGGCTGGGCGTCTGGAGAGCGACAGTCTGCCCCGGGGTCTCAGGTCAGACCACGTCAGTGCTGCCCTGTCGCTCCCTTGCTCTGCAAGCTTCCTTAGGCCCCCCAGCCCCGCGCGCTCTGAGCCTATTTACACATCAGCTCATTGGGAGATGGCTGCGGGCTGTCAGCATTGTCGTTAGTACGGTTTGGGGGTGGGGAAGAGGACCCCAGCAGGCTTTAGTAATTCCCAGAAACGTGGGAGCGTTTAGCCCTTAACGACTTGCACCTGTTTGCCTCTTTTCTAAGTTGGCCTCAGTGGCAGTTCTCGGCCTTGAAGGCGAGTCTTCCGAATCCAGGTTAGTGGGCTTCCCTTTAGGCGAAGAGCCCAGCGAGCGCTGCGGCGGCGGAGGAACTAGTGTCTGTAACCGCAGCCGAGTGCCTGCTGCGTGCCAGGCACTGTGCTAAGACTGCTGCACTGGTCTTCAGCCCTCCCGGTCACCCCGAGAGAGGCCCGCTATCTCCATCTCCTGGCTGAGAGAGCTGAAATTTAGGAGCAGTGTACACCGACTCAGTGTACATGAACTTGGGTGAAGTCCAGGAGATGGTGAGGGAAGCCTGGGGGGCTGCTGTCCATGGGGTCGCAGAGTCGGACACCACTTGGTTCCTGAACAACAACAATAATTGACTTGTCAAAAGTCACACCTCCAGTGGCACAGAAGGAATTTGAACGAAGTATGACTCCCAAGTCGTGCTGTGGCCTTCCTTAAGTGCTTTGAGGGATATGCAAGTGGCTGTAAAGTCTTAGCTCTAGCCCCAAAAGTTGGGTAGGGAGAGGTTTTTAAGACAAGGAAGGGAGGTGTATTTTGGACTTGTTGGTCTGTGCAAAGTTCCTGGTGCAAAACAGGCCAGCTTCAAAGCAAGATTAAATCCTTGTCTCTCTCCCTTCACTTTGCAAGCTGGGCTGACCCCTGCAGCCATATCTGATCCTTTACCTTAAGACCTAATGTGGCCCTCCCCAGGAGCCTGAATCTCGATTCCTGGAGCGAGTTCTCTGCTGTCTGGGAAGATTGCTCGGGCTCTGAGGAGCTTGAGGGAAACCTTACTCTGGGGGTTCCTTTTCTCTTGTGCTCTGTGTAGGATATCGCCATTGGGCTCACCTCCTGCTTCCTGTGTTTCCTCCTGCCTTCCGGCTGGGTCCTGTCACACCTGGAGAACTACAAGAAGCGGGAGTGATGGGAGCTGTCCTCGCCCTCACCCCGAGACCTGACCGCCCCGGCCTTTCCCCGTCATGTCTGCTGCATTCCTGGCCGGCCTCCCCTGGGTCGTGTCCTTCTGTTACAGTGACCTCTTCTGCAATCATGACGCCTTGATTTCTCCACGGTGACATCCTGGGACCACATGTATCTGTTTAGAAGGCCCTGCTCAGAGGGCCTCCCTTGTAACAATAAAGTCTATTTAAAGTGTGCTTCAAGGGGAATCCCCTGGTGGTCCAGTGGTTAGGACGCTGCGCTTTCATAGCGGGTGGGGGTGGGGGTTCGAGCCCTTGTTGGGGAACTGAGATCCGCAAGCTGCACGGTGTGGCCAAAAACTAATAAAATTATTAATAAACCTCGCTTCAGAAACTCGCCATGCCCTCAGCCTGGGCTCCTGCCTCTGTCCTGGAGTTGCGGATGGTGGGGCTGGGAAGAGGCTGTGCAGCTCTGCCTGCCCACTGCGCGGTGGTAGGAGTGCTCAGCCTTACTCCTCGGTGCCCGAGAGCGGTGCTTCCGTTGCATGCTTTCCTTTCTTTAAAGGGTTGCTGGCCTCTGTGGAAGACACATCCCGTTGTGGTCAGGCAACCTTTCTCGCTCCCCTCTAGCTCCCTTGGTGGTGCCAAGCCTGAGACTGCCTCAGTGTCTCTCCCAGCGGGGCCAGCTCTGCGGCTGGAAGCCCCTTCTTGATGGGGCTACCTGTCCTTGTCCTCCGCCCCTGGGCTCTGGCCGTTTCCCAGGTGCTCGTTGCCCTTCCTGGGTGCTGCTGGGCCAGGTTACAGTATCTCGCATTGTTAGGTCACCTGGGCCCCTTTTAGCCCCATATCTGTAAATGCTTATGCACTGACCGGCTTCCTCGTTCTCCCCGCCAGCCTCCGTGTACCCTCCCCTCCTTGACTCGGAGAATTTGCTGCTCCTCCATCCATTCCCAGGGTCCTTTCTCCGTGATTCTTCCTGGGGGCATCTCCTTAGCTGGGACAGGTATGTGAAGCGTGCCCCACTGAGCTGACACTCTGCCCGCCAGTCTCTGAAAGGAAGGCTGTGACCCGCTGGATCCACCCCTTTAATTCTCTTTGCTGGGGTGACATGAATGATTTCTGAGCAGACACAGGCTCAGTGTCCCTTGTGGAGCTGCTGGATGGTGGGCAGAGATGCCAGGCGAAAGTGGAGGGGCTGTGGGTGCTTTAGGCCGTAGGTGTCGGGACAGGCATCTCGCCAGCCCCTTCTCGGGGGGTGGTTTCCTGATTTATGCCGACAGGAGCTGCAGGGAGGCCCGGCTCAGCCTCCCTTATTTAGTCTCCTGGCTTCGCGTGGTGTCCAGTGATGCCCACTTGCTGTGGGCACAGGTTAGGCTGGGAGTCTGTGACACTCAACTGCCTTGGCTTTCTGTGGTGCTCCACTGCCCTGCCAAGCGTTTGATTTCAGTGTCCCTCATTTTTGTGCTGCTGGATCCCCAAGGGACATAGTGGCCCAGGAGGTCTTGAACCTCTCCTTGGACTAAAGGGAAGCCAGTGGTTACAGGCTGGATCTTCAGGACCCTGGTCTGAGAAAGCCCTTAGGAAGCCCAAAGGCCCTTCCCGCCCTTGTGCTCCTGCGCCTGCTGGGCACAGCAGTGAGCTAAGTGGGCAGGGTCATGGACGTGGGAGTGGATGGGAGGGTTTAGGACGTGAGCTGTCTTGCTCGGGCCCCATCTTCCCCTTGTCCTCAGTGTAGCCCCTGGGCCTTAAACCTGGTCACTGTTCTGTGTCCCTCTCACTGCTAACCAAGTCAGAGGCCCAGGGGCCAGTCTATGTAGCAAAAGCAAGGCTCCCTGTGCCCCCAAGCAGCATTTCCTGTGTCTATCTGTAGATCTCTGTCGGATCCTGGGTCTGGGTGGGTGTCTGTGTCCTGGTGTGCACGCAGCGGGTGGCGGGGGGTGTGGAGGGAAGGTTGCAGTCAAGGCAGAGAATATAACATCAAGCATAGTGGACCGGGAGTCAGGAGGCCTGGGTTTGAGGCCTGGCTTGACCATTTACCACTTGACCTTAGCCAAGTCAAGCCTCTCTGGGTCTCGGTTTTCATGACTAAAGTGAAGGTGGTGATGTGGCAGGAAGGAAAGTGTCCTCCCCAAAATGTCCGTGCCCCAATCCCCGCACCCTTGTGACTGTGTTACCGTCATGGCAAAGTGTGATAAAAATCAGACATGCTGAAGTGGGAGATTAACCCGCAGGCTGAGTGTAGTCACAAGGGTCCTTCAGGTGGACAGGCAGAGATGCCCCTGCAGACTCTGCCTGCCTTGGGACTTTGAAGATGGAGAAGGTGGGCTGTGTTCCAAGGAACGCAGTGGCCTCTAGAAGCTGGGAAGAGCTCTCAGTTTACAGCCAGCAGGGACACAGGACCTCAGACCCAGAGCTGCAAGGCACTGAATCCTGCTAACAGCCTGCGTGAGTGGGAAGCAGACTCTGCCTCAGAACCCTGAATGGGAACACAGCCTACAGATCACCTTGATTTCAGTCTGATGAAACCCTTACCAAACCTCTGACCTCTCACGCTGCGGAACTAAACATTTGCCTTATTCTAAACCACTAACTGGTGACTAGTTAACAACCGCAGTAAGGAGCCATGGGTCCTTCTGGTCCTGTGTGGCTGGGTCCTCTGCAGACTTGTGAATCTCAGCGTGAGACATTGCAGGAGGCAGGTGTCTGAACAAGCATGGGTGGTGTGAGTCAGAGAGGTGCGGCGGGGGCGGGGGCTCACTCTACACAGCCTCTGCCTCTGCTCACTTTCTGCCTTAGCTGGTGTGAACCCTGCAGACAAGTAACACCTCACCCGGCAGCCCCCGCTCAGCCTCATCAGCCTGGCTGCGCCATCAAAGCCTCGCTAGACCATAATTTTGGAGCTGGCTGCCTGTGGACGGCTGTACATTCCCGCAGTGGCATCTCCAGAGGTCCATTTCCGGGCTGGGCATGCCCCTTCTCTTCCCAGCCGGGCAGCTGCCTGTCTTGGAAAGGATCACCGGGGGCCTCGTCTTACGCCCACCTTGAGGCTTTCTCCTGCCCACGATCCCTCTGTGAGGACTGCGGCTTTCCCAGGGCCTGTGCCACGTCCTGTTGCCTGGCCCCCTTCCCTGAGAAGCTGGCCGGGCCTGGAAGCCATGTGGCTCTCTAGGGCCGCTGTACTGTCCTAAAACTCTTCGTCTGTGGCGAGGTCACAGAGTCCTGGGTCCTGCGTGGAGTCTCTTCTCCCTCCAGCGGAGAGAATGCTATGGCCACGGATACCTCGTCTGGACACATCCTGAGCCTGTGAAGAGGCATCTGTGCCAGGTCGGGCCTGTGGAACATGAAGTCCTAAGCTGCTGCCCATCACCTTTGTGACTCTGCAGCAGCAGCCTAAAGCCAAGCAGCGGTGCTGCCTGTTCCAAGATGGGCCTCGGCAGGCGGGGCCCGCAGTGTACGACCATTCATTTCTGGGTTTGTAGACTGAAAGGCCGAGGTGAACATCTGGAGCTGGTGATTCCTGGCAAATGTGGTACTGGGTTTAGATGCTTCAGGATAGAGCGCCAAAACCCGAAAATGGTAAAAAGTAGCCAGAGAGATGGAACGAGGGTACGAGAATAATTAGTTATCACCAAATTGACATGGGAAAGAGCAGGGCAAAAGTTAACCATCCTGGGACTGGATTAAGAGCCAAAGCTTCCCCTGGCCTGACAAGAGGGGGAGGGTGGGCAGCAGGCAGGAGAGCCCCTCAACTGCACACCCTGCATACATTGAGGGTGCAGATCCGTTCTTCGAGCCCCAGACCCTTGTGTTGAGGGAGGCGTTTACTTGGTGTTGGCAGCATGGCCGCAGCCCAGCACTGGACCACAAACGGATTCCTTCTCACCCTCCAGAGCAACTGTATTCTCTGTCCTCACATGAATCCCAATCCAGCTCCCCTTTGCTCCCCACCCCGCCGGACTCCCTAGTCAAAGTGAGGAGTGGGGGTAAAGGTGGAGTTGTCTTACAGCCATTTTCGAGCCTTTGTAAAGCCAAGATAGAAATCACGCTTTTGTCATCGACTGCTCTGCATTTGGTAATACCAGTGCTACTCACTGAGGGCTTCCCAGGTTGCTCAGCAGCAAAGAACCCACCTGCCGATGGAGAAGATGCAGGAGACCCACGTGTGATCCCTGAGTCGGAAAGATCCCCTGGAGGAGAAAATGGCAACCCACTCCGGTATCCTAACCTAAGAATTCCATGGACAGAGGAGCCTGGCGAGAGAGTGTCCACAGGGTCGCAAAGTCGGGCACGACTGAGCACGGCATGCACAAGCTGCTAACTGGAGATCTAACTGGCAGTTCCAGACTTCACTGGCAAAATTGGGAAACAGAACCAACAGCTTGGTGTGCTCTGTGTGTGTGTTGCGCTAAGTGGCTTTAGTCACGCCTTTACTGTGACTCTATGGGTGATAGCCTGCCAATCTCCTCTGTCCATGGGAATCTCCAGGCAGGGGTGGGTTACTATTTCCTCCTCCAGCGGATCTTCCCGACCCAGGGATTGAACCTGCACCTCCTCCATTTCAGGCGAGTTCTTTCCCACTAGTGTCACCCGAGAAGCCCAGTTTGGTAGGAATGGGGTCCAAATGGGTAGCGCCTTTGCTTCCTTGAATTTCGAAGCAAACACAAGGATTGGTGACCTAGGAAATAGCAATTTGCAATGTTGCTGGGGCACAGACTTGGCATGTGTAACCTTGCTGTGAGAGCGCCACTGGGCAGTGTGGTGAGCCCAGGCACCAACTGTCCCTACTCCAGGACTGGATGTAGCTCATGAAGATATTCAACGTATTCTGCACCTGTATTATCATGAACGGAGGGATCTGACTGGGGCTCAGACAGGGCCTCCTCAAGTGCTAAGAGACCACTGTCGTATCATGGAAAAGGCCCTCCATAATGAAAGGCGAAAAAACAGTACCCCTGAAGGTGACCACTAAATAACTGCATCTTCAGCACCCAAGGCCTTTTAAGTTTTATTTTTAGATAATTCACAGGTGATTTTAACAGAGTACACAGAAAGATCCTGTGTATCCTTTACCCACTTTCCCCCACTGGTTACATCTTGCGTTTGAAGCTACAGTACAGCATATTCCAGGATCTCCATTTATATTCAAGATAAAGAACACTTCTATTTCCACAAGGATACTCCTGTTTCATTTTGATAACCACACCCACTTCCCTCCTGCCCCCTACTCAACCCTTGGGAACCACGAATCTGTTTTTCATTGTTGTCAACTTCTAAAAAAAAAAAAAAAATCGTGATTTTCTCATAACCACAAGGGCAGGGAGTCCAAAGTTAGGTTGACCCCGAGGGACGTGGTCTCTCGGTCAGAAGCAGGACACCAAAGCCCGCTCTGAACAGAGACTCGGTGGAGGGGGGCGGTGAATTCCCAGAGTTCGGATATTAGCAGAATTCCCGGTCTCCTCGGCTAAGTGATCCTCATTGCATTCGCCTGTCTTGAGTTCTGGAGCCCGCAGCGGGAATTGCCTTCCGTGATTTGAATTTCATTTTCCTGCTTATCTCAATAATACAATCCGCGTTTCAAACTCTAGTGAAAAGGAAACTCAAGCGGCCCCAAGAAGCTCTTATCACCACCTGGCACATTGGGAGCCTGGGAAGATGGAACCGAGCAAGTGTGCGAGAGGAGGGCGGGCGGGGATTGCCTTCACGTCCCCCAGCTTCCGCCGCTGCAGAACGAGACTGCGAGCCCCTCGGGTGACTACGCCCGAGGGGATCCCGTTCTAGGGGCGTTACCAAGGAGGGGCCTCGAGGAGGGGCTGTCTTCCGGGGGGAGGCCAACTAGTAACCCGGAAGCGGTCGGCAGTGCGGCGCTGTTTAAAGATGGCGGCGGAGGAACCTCAGCAGCAGAAGCAGGAGCCGCTTGGCAGCGACTCCGAAGGTACCGACCAGGGGAGAGCCGCCCGGCCTGGGCTAGCGGGGGCGATGCCGGATGGCCGGTTCCCGAGGAAACCAGGGCTGGGGCGGCTGGCGGCGAAGCGAGCGGAGGGCCCCTTCCCCCGCCTCCGCCGCCTCCCCTCCCCCTCACAATGGAAGGAGCCGCCGCCGCGACCCCTGGCCGGGCGGGCGGCGGGAGAGAGAGCAGGCCGGGCTCCGGCCGCAACTCTTCCCTGTCGCGCGCTCCTGGGGCGGGGCCTAGGCCGCTCCGCCCCCTGCCTCCCCCCCGCCAGCCCCCTCCCCGCTGGCCGTCCGGCTCCCGGGTCCCCGGCTCTCCCGACCCGGACCTGGCAGTCAGGCCCGGGCCTAGTCCGGCCCCGGCTAGTCTACCTCCTCCAGAGCGGCCCGAGCCCGGGAGGGCGTCGAATTACGCCGGGCTGCGGAGCACAAAGGACTGGGCGGGCCGCTGGGGATGCTGCGGGCGGCCCGGGGTTGTGAGCGGCCGTAGGTGTGTGCCCCGGAGGGCAGCGCCCTTCGTTTCCGGTAGAGCCCCCTCTCCTAGCCTCGCAGCCCCTTGCTTCCTGTCTCGGCATGGTTTCCTTAGATCCCTGAAGAGCTGGACTTCTCAAAACGGTCCCACCCTCTTCTTTTCACCCCTGCGTTAGACACTGGGGCCTGAGGAGGTCACTAGGGTTGGGAGGGATGGCCCAGTTGCAGTGCAGTGTAGGGGGTGGGTGGAAGCCCAGCTGAGGCCCCGGGCTGCTCAAGATCAAAAGGATTGGCCTTAAAAGTCATTTAGCACACAGCTCCCCATCTAACCGCACCCTGAAAAACTGAGCTTTTGGGGACCTAGACCCTCCCCCCCGCCCCTCAAAGCCCTTGTTTAAGATCATGTAAGTTAAGAAAGAACCAGAGCCAGGATTCAGGTCTCCTGGCTCCTCACCAGTGGCTGCTTGGCATGGGGCCCACAAGGTGGACCTGCCCAACTCAGTGATGAGTATTGAGCTACACCTCTAAAGGTACCACCTCCTCCTCAGGGTATCACAGTGAAGAGGGGAAGGTGGTAGTATCTGTCTCTCTTCGCTGAGGATGAGCCTCGGCAGTGAGGTGCCAGGGGAGTTATTGTGGCAAAGAGCCCAGGCTTTGCAATTAGACAAACCTGGGTTTGACCACAGGTTTCTCGCTGTGACTTCAGGCAGATAATTTCGCCTGGCTGCATTTTTGTTCTTTGTAAAATGGGTACCACTAGGAATACCCAGGATGGCAGGTGGAGGAGTGGTGTGATTGAGTAAAGTAAAGCTCTCATCTAGTCGAAGATAGTCTGCTTCCTCATCTGTCTTTACTCAGTAGACCTGGCTCAGGGGCCTTCCAGGCTGCTCGGAAGTGATGTTAGAGAGCAGGGGGAGAGGGCTTGTTTGAGCTGGAAGAGGGTACCCTGGGGGGCAGTCACCTTGGCCTGCTTGCTTTATTTTCCACCATTTATATATACTTATTTGGCTGTGCTGGGTCTCAGTTATGGCGTGCGGGATCTAGTTCCCAGACTAGGGATCAAACCCAGGCCACTTGCCTTGGGAGCTCGGAGCCTTAGCCACTGGACCTCCAGGGAAGTCCCTGGCCTCCTACCTTTAAAGATGAGATAACGCATTCCCACGGAATGGAAGGACTTTGCCAAGATCCCACAGTTGGGGTGGAGCAGGGCATGACGCATGCTTCCAGATTGCACGTCTGCTCTCCTGGCCTGTTCTCGTCCTCGGCCCGGCTTCCTGGAGTGGGGCGAGCCAGGGCCCGCTGTAATTCTTGGCCTTCTTCCTTCTTCCAGGTGTTAACTGTCTTGCTTATGATGAAGCCATCATGGCTCAACAGGACCGAATTCAGCAAGAGGTAAGTGGCTGTGGCAGCGGCCTAACTTTGGGGTACGTTGGTTGGACTGAGGCCTACCGTTCGTCTCTACTGTGGAAGCTACCCCCTCCCCAGGCTGAGCTGGTACTAGATGTCTTTATGGAGGGATGTGTGCTCCCTGTGCTGCTGGGTGACTGGCCCAGCCACTGTCAGCTAGCTGTTCGGGCTGACAGGTGTGGGTCACTCCATTCGCCTGTCAGAACGTAATGGATTCCCCACCCCACAGATTGCTGTGCAGAACCCACTGGTCTCGGAGCGGCTGGAGCTCTCTGTCCTATACAAAGAATATGCTGAGGATGACAACATCTATCAACAGAAGATCAAGGTGGGAGCCTGGCCAAGGGGACAGGAAGAGCCCTTGGGTAGGGGCAGGAGACTGGCCACTTTAGACCTGTGCTTGGCTGGGCCTGGCCTCAGAGAGGTGGATGGTGGGGGAGCCCTGTGGTCACTGGTTCACAGGTTGGCAGAGTCTGGAACCAAAAAGACCTTGATTCAGATCCTGACGCTGCCACGTGGCAGCTGTATCCTCAGCAGCTCCTTCAATGTCTCAGAGCTGTGGAGACCTCAGCTGTGAAATTGGGGTGATGAAAGCAAGGGTGCTTGTGAGGTTGCAGGAGAAGATGCCTGGGGGGCCTGGTGCTGGCTGTGGGGAGCTGGTGGTCTCTGTGTTCACGGTGGGGCTGGTGGGCGGGGGCTGGCTAGCAGGGGAGGGTGCGGCAGAGATACAGTCTTGCCCCCTGCTTCTGTGGAGAGGCAGGCAGCATTGGGTAGAGGGCCTCCTGGATCTTTGTGTAAGGCCCTGCTGCCTCTCTTAGAAACTGAGGTAAGTCTCTTAACCACTCACTTCCTTCTCTGTGAGCTGGGGGTTTGAAATGTGACAGTGAGTGTGTGTACACAGCGTTTCCTGGGCACAGCCTGCTGCTGCTGCTGCTGCTAAGTCACTTCAGTTGTGTCCGACTGTTTGTGACTCCATAGACGGCAGCCCACCAGGCTCCCCCGTCCCTGGGATTCTCTAGGCAAGAAACTGGAGTTGGTTGCCATTTCCTTCTCCAATGCACGAAAGTGAAAAGTGAAAGGGAAGTCGCTCAGTCATGCCTGACTCTTAGCAACCCCATGGACTGCAGCCCACCAGGTTCCTCCTTCCATGGGATTTTCCAGGCAAGAGTACTGGAGTGGGGTGCCAGTGCCTTCTCTGGGGCACAGCCTGAGGGTTTAGTAAATGCTACTCCTTGCCCCCCAAATCAGAGCTGCTTAGAATTTTCCACCTGCAAGGTTGGCCTTTGGGGTTAGCCATTTGAGGGGCCAGGCAGGTACCCCAGGTGACTGGAGATGGCCATGTCAGGCAGTGAACAGTGGTACCGCGGCCCGGCTCCACCAGTAGCAGGCGGTGGAGCCTCATGGGGCGAATGGGAGCATCCGTGCCTGTCACTCCATCCGTGCTTCTGAGACCAGCTGGAAATGATTTTGTTGTAAAATCTCCAGATTCCTGACAGTTGGCAGCTGATTGACGTTTGAAGTGGGCGAGACAGCGCACGTCAGGCCAGAGCCGGCTGCATGTGGCCTGTGGGCCCCTCTGCCCCTGCTCAGGGTGCTCACGGTTTACCCTGGAGGCCTCTGGAGAGAAGGCGGCCCTGGCTCTGGGGCCCGACAGACCTGATGTGGAGTCCCGGCTGCCCCCCTGCACCCCCTGTGTGACCTTGGGCAGCACACTGGCCTTGGGGCCTCTGTTGATCTGCCAGCTCTGCATGGGGAGGCCTGTCGCGTGGGGTGGGCGTGAGGCTTGCAGGAGAGGACGGTGGTCAGGTGTGGAGCCCAGCGCCTGAAAGGCGGTGAGTCCCTCCTCTTCTCCATGTGGGCTGGCGGGGCTCAAGGCCTGCCTGCCTGTCGGGGCCAGCCCGGGAAAGCGGACCGGCCACGCCTCTCAGCTTCTTCCCGAGTCAGTCAGCAGATGTTCAGGTGTCAGCTTCAGTGTCAAGTCGGCGCCCGACACCCTGCTGGGGCTGGGCCTGAGCCCCTCTTAGCTCCCTGGGAGGAGCCCAAGCGCAGCAGCGGGCCCGGCCCCTGTGTGCCCTGGCTGCTCTGTGAGGCGGGCCCCCGGGGCGACGCATGGGAGGATAATGGGCCTGGCACAGGGTGAGTGCTCAGAACAGTTGTGGTCGCGGCAGGGATTTGGGCTCTTTGTACACATTTTGCCCCATTTTGACACCTAGGAGCACACGCTGGGGGCCAGGCAGTTTTAGGCTCTGGAGATAGTGAGGCCCACAGCCGCCAGGCCACCGTGGCGGTTCAGAGTGGAGAGACCGCTGTTAAGGCAGCTCACATGTATGGCAGAGGTGCTGAGTGCTATGGAGAAAAGTCAAAGGTGAAGCTGGCCGAGGAGATGGGGGAGCGGGGATTTGCAGGTTTACCCAGGGTGGTGTCTGATGAACTGAGAGAGGCCAGCGAGCAAGGCGGGGCGGCCATCCGAGCAGAGCGGGTGGGAGACATGGGGCTTGGAGCCGAGAAGGGATTCGGAGGGAGCCGCGTTTACTGAGTTTCTGTGGTCGCTGGTGCTGCGCGGGGAGAGACTGGGCAGGGAATGAGGTGCAGGCAGGGAGACCGCGTGGAAGCCTTTGCGATGAAACTGGCCCTAGATGGAGCTGAACGGGGCAGCGCGCAGCCCATGTGAGGAGAGATGGACGCAAGCAGTGTGGCAGGGTCTGCCCTGGGTGGCGGGGGGGCAGTGAGGGCGGAGTCCGCACGGCTGGGAAGGTTGTGGCTGAAAGGTGGGGAGCTGAGGAAAGGCAGGGAAGGCCAGAGGTCAGAAGCTGCCTGTTGGCTGGGTGGTTCAGGGGCGATGTAGCCCAGGCAGTTGAGCGGAGAGGGGAGAAGTGGGCGGGTGAAGAGTTACGTTTAAATCCCAGGAGGTCAGGAGACAGCCGACACCGGGCTGGCCCAGGCCTGAACAGGTTGTGCTGTTCACAAAGCAGGGGCTGTGGATGGTCACTGGCGAGACTGTCTTCTGGCAGGTGACACATGGGTCTTGAGGGTGTGTGGTTGGGTGGCGGCTGTGACCACACGGGTAGGTGAGGAAAGGGCAGCGGGGAGGCCGTGGAGAGGGTGGGGGAGGAGCAAAGAGGGGGTTTGCGTCACCACACCTGCGGGTTCAGGGGGACGCTGCTCGGCAACAGTCTAGGGGGCGTGGGTTTGACCCTCGGACTTAGGAGGGCATCTGTGACCTTCACTAGAGAAGAAGCCGGCTGGGCTTGCGTTCCCGACAGAAAAGAAACGGAGACGGCGGCACAGGCAGCTTCCGCATCAGTGCTGCCCTGCTGGAGAGCAGCGAGGTGGGGAGGGGGCTGCGAGGGAATTCACGGGGAGCAGAGCATTTGTCTCTAGGCGGTGGGGCCAGTGGGTCAGGAGAGAGCAGCTGATGATGGGGAGCAGAAGGCAGACTTCAGGAACAGTGTCCTGAGTCCAAGGGAACAGGGCTCTGGGAGCAGCCTCGGACCTTCCAGGGATGGATAGTGAGGCCCCGGTTGGGGGCAGGGTGCCGTAGGGATGACAGCTTCTTAGTGGAAGTCCTCAGGAAGCACGGTCACGGGAAGATGACTGGCTGGGGGCTTAAGATATGGGGAGAAGGCATGAAATAGGCGTCAGGAGGCAGGGGAGGGTGCTCAGGCATGAGGAGTGAGGCCAGGTTGCTGGACAGCACCAAGGGCCAGACCCCCGACTCCTGAGGGGAGATTGGACAGGAGGAACTCCATTGAGCTGGAGAGAAAACTGGGAAAGACTGAACCATGAACCAGCACCTGTGAGCGGGCAGGGCAGGGATTAGATGGAGGTGAGGGGGCCTGTTTTTCTCTCCAGGACTGTGCAGTGGGGCCCCCAGCGCAGCGCTGCCCCATGCACACTCACTCGTTTGCCCTGGAGCTCTCAGGGTTTGAAAGGCTATTCACTGGAAAAGCTGCTTCCGTCAAGGACCCACTCACTTGCCTGGTTTATGAAACAGTAGCTGTTTAGGCCCAGCAGCATGGCATGCCTAGCGGCTGATGACCACTTTGGTCACACACCGATGCAACCAATGTGTCTATAATTCATGTTCCTGAGGCTCTGGGGCTCCCAGCAGCAGGCTGCTAAGTGACCCCCATTATCAGAGTCAGCAGCCAGGGATGGCAGGAGGCTGTTGTGGTGTGACTTCTGTTAGGAGCATTTCCTGGGCCTGTCCTGGTTTCCGCCAGATGTTGATGGGCATGGGGTGGGGTGGGGGCTGCCTCTCCACAGGACCTCCACAAAAAGTACTCCTACATCCGCAAGACCAGGCCTGATGGAAACTGCTTCTATCGTGCTTTCGGATTCTCCCACTTGGAGGCGTTGCTGGACGACAGCAAGGAATTGCAGCGGTGAGGAGGCGCGTGGGGGAGGTTCTGTGAAGGGCGCGTGGGCTCCCTCTTCCCTGTTGGTGGCTGGGAGGTACAGTTCCCCCTGAGGCCCAGTGATGGCCTGAGCCCTGCTGGGCCGGGTCTGCTGGCCTAGGAGCCCGTGGCGCCCTCTCTCCCACCCGTCCACAGGTTCAAGGCTGTGTCTGCCAAGAGCAAAGAGGACCTGGTGTCCCAGGGCTTCCTGAGTTCACAATTGAGGATTTCCACAACACGGTGAGGCCAGCTGCCCCGCTGTGGGGTTGGCCAGGGTTGCGGGTGGTGGCCTGGCAGTGGCAGGGATGACCCGTCTCCCCCGTCTCACCCTCTGTCCCCCTCGGGCGCAGTTCATGGACCTGATTGAGCAGGTGGAGAAGCGGACCCCCGTGGCCGACCTGCTGGCCTCCTTCAACGACCAGAGCACCTCGGACTACCTGGTGGTCTACCTGCGGCTGCTCACCTCCGGCTACCTGCAGCGCGAGAGCAAGTTCTTCGAGCACTTCATCGAGGGCGGGCGGACCGTCAAGGAGTTCTGCCAGCAGGTGCTGCCCCTCCCCGCTCCTCAGCCGTGGGCCCCTTTTCCCTCGAGCCCCGGGGGGGCCCAGGTGGGGGGGCCCTGAGCGCCTCCTGAGCCGCGCTGTGCCACAGGAGGTGGAGCCCATGTGCAAGGAGAGCGACCACATCCACATCATCGCGCTGGCCCAGGCGCTCAGCGTCTCCATCCAGGTGGAGTACATGGACCGCGGCGAGGGCGGCACCACCAACCCCCACGTCTTCCCCGAGGGCTCTGAGCCCAAGGTCTACCTGCTCTACCGGCCCGGACACTACGACATCCTCTACAAATAGGGCCGCCGCCGCACCGTCCGCCCCTCTGCCAGGCGCTAGACGTGTACAGAGGTTTTCTTGTGGTTGTAAATGGTCATACTTCACCCCCCCACCCCTTCCCTGTCACACGACCTCCCGTGTTTTATTAAAGGGGACGCTGGTGGTGAGCCGCGTGTGTGCGTGTCCCTGCTCGGCTGCTGCCCACCTGGCTGCTCTGTGTCTGGCTGCCCCTTCCCCTCAGGTGGGTTCCTCTCGGCCTTTCACCTGTCCACCCCCAAACCTCCTCACCAGCAGTTTTGAGGAGTCTGGGCCTCTTGGGGACCCTTCCTGGTTATGGGGGTTCTGCCCTCTTCCCTTCAGGCTGCCATCTCTTCCCTGTTAAGCTGGCCAGGGCTTTCCCTGGGACCCAGGAGCACCGAAACTTCTAGCTGCTCCCTCCTGGGCCCTGCCCCCACCTTGCTGTCCTGGCCGGAGCCCCCACCACCTGCCCTCGATCAGGGCTCTGCGTGGTGGAGTCCTGGGTGGAGAGGGACCGCATGATGCTGCAGCTGGCTCAGGGCAGGGGGAGGCGCAGGGGTACCCCAGGGCGCCCTAGCTGGTGCCAGCCAGGCGGGGGAGGGGCAGTCCCCCAGCCTGTGTGTGGTCCTGTCCCCAGGCCCAGCCTCAGGTGGAGCGGGGCTTTCCAGGCCACTGTTCTCCTCCCTCTGCTCCCCTCGGCCCCCTGCCTGTGCCTGCTTTGCACCCCATTGCTGCACTGCCTTCCTTTCTGCCTTCACCTCCTCTCTCACCCCAGCCCCCTCCCCGGCACATGTGGGGTCTCAGCCCCCAGGCTGTGAGCTTCTTGGGGGCAGGCCCTCAATAAACGTGACGCGCTGCTGCCCACCTCTGCTGTCAACCTCGTGCCTCCCCCTGCCTGGCTCACCGAGAGCTCTCGCCAGCCCCTGATGCCAAAGCGGCTGTCCACACCTGGGCTCCCTCCCTCCCCCGAGCAGAGCTGGGACAGCCTAGCTGCAGCAGTAGTCTTTATTAGGCTCCTGACCGGCGTGGGGTGTAGGGAAAGAATAGGGTGGCCCCGCCAGGCCCCACTGCAGGCCCCACCGCAGGCTTCAGAGACTTAGAGCTGGGAGCGCGGTCCGGCAGGCCCAGGGGAGTCTGCAGGCAAAGACGAGAGGTCAGAGCAGTGGCACATGGGCTGCCCCGGCCTCCCAGGCTGCCTCCCTGGCTTCCTTCCCTGCGTGGGGGTGAGCAGGTGTTAGTGGGCACGAGGTTAGTGGGTCGCCACACAAAGGGCCAGGCCCTGCTTACCAGTCCTGGTCAGGGTGGGCAGCATCACGCTGGAAGGCAGAGGGCAGTGAGAGCCTGTCCTGGGTGGACGGGGCGGGACAGGAGCTGGTGGGGGCTGGTGGGGGCAGGAGGCACCTACCACCGGGAAGTAGTGGGGGAGGCGTTCTCGGTAGATGTTCTCGTCCTTCTCCAGGAACACGCAGATGATCAGCCGGTCCACCTGCATCAGGGCCTGTTGAGCCTGGGCGGAAGCGGCCGGCTCCTGGGCCTTAACCACCACCCTCGCTGCTGTGGGGTTTCCCCTGCTGCCCTGTGCTTGGGTCACTCTTCAACCTGGGTTTAGAGCCTGGGCTACAGAAGGGGCTCGTGGCGTGATGTGTGCCCCGCTATCCCTTTCTCGAAGCGCCCTGTGCCCTGGCCGTAGAGGAGGAAAACAGGCCCCGAGTAAAAAAGAGGACGCAGAGAGCAAGCGTGAGGCCAGAGCCCCGAGTGCCCGGCGCTCTGCACACTCCTTGGCGATGACGGGTGGGGCTGGTCACATGCGCGCCTCCGCCCGCTCCTTTCGGCTGGACCCAGGCCTCACCTTGTCCTTGTGCTGCTCCAGCCACTCGCGCAAAGTGGTCAGCACTACCTCGGCCGCCGCCTCATTGGGGTAGCCTACATACCGGACGGTGGGCCCCAGTGAGTCTCGAGCTCCGCCCCTCGCCGCTCCACCCCGCCCACCGCCCATCTGCGCCCTTCGTCTTCTAGACCCCACTCACCGAACACTCCAGTGGAGATGCAGGGGAACGCCTAGGGATGAGGGGGTAGTGAGAAGGGACGGGACAGCGTCACTCTTCGCTCCGCCTCCCGCCAGCCCCCCCACCCCGGCCCCTCACCGCCGAGCGGAGCCGGTGCTCCAGCAGCAGGTCCAGGCTGCTCAGGTAGCAGCTGCGGAGCTCGGCAGCCTGGCTGGCGCTCGGCTCTCCGTGGGCGATGGGTCCCACCGTGTGGATGACATCTGTGGGAGGGGGTGAGGTCAGGCCGACCGAAGCTCCCAGCCGTCTTCGGGTTTCCCTCCTGCCGGCCTGGCCTGGTGGTGGTTAGTCGCTAAGTCGTGTCCGTCCTGCTTTGCACCCCATTGCTGCACTGCCTTCCTTTCTGCCTTCACCTCCTCTCTCACCCCAGCCCCCTCCCCGGCACATGTGGGGTCTCAGCCCCCAGGCTGTGAGCTTCTTGGGGGCAGGCCCTCAATAAACGTGACGCGCTGCTGCCCACCTCTGCTGTCAACCTCGTGCCTCCCCCTGCCTGGCTCACCGAGAGCTCTCGCCAGCCCCTGATGCCAAAGCGGCTGTCCACACCTGGGCTCCCTCCCTCCCCCGAGCAGAGCTGGGACAGCCTAGCTGCAGCAGTAGTCTTTATTAGGCTCCTGACCGGCGTGGGGTGTAGGGAAAGAATAGGGTGGCCCCGCCAGGCCCCACTGCAGGCCCCACCGCAGGCTTCAGAGACTTAGAGCTGGGAGCGCGGTCCGGCAGGCCCAGGGGAGTCTGCAGGCAAAGACGAGAGGTCAGAGCAGTGGCACATGGGCTGCCCCGGCCTCCCAGGCTGCCTCCCTGGCTTCCTTCCCTGCGTGGGGGTGAGCAGGTGTTAGTGGGCACGAGGTTAGTGGGTCGCCACACAAAGGGCCAGGCCCTGCTTACCAGTCCTGGTCAGGGTGGGCAGCATCACGCTGGAAGGCAGAGGGCAGTGAGAGCCTGTCCTGGGTGGACGGGGCGGGACAGGAGCTGGTGGGGGCTGGTGGGGGCAGGAGGCACCTACCGACCGGGAAGTAGTGGGGGAGGCGTTCTCGGTAGATGTTCTCGTCCTTCTCCAGGAACACGCAGATGATCAGCCGGTCCACCTGCATCAGGGCCTGTTGAGCCTGGGCGGAAGCGGCCGGCTCCTGGGCCTTAACCACCACCCTCGCTGCTGTGGGGTTTCCCCTGCTGCCCTGTGCTTGGGTCACTCTTCAACCTGGGTTTAGAGCCTGGGCTACAGAAGGGGCTCGTGGCGTGATGTGTGCCCCGCTATCCCTTTCTCGAAGCGCCCTGTGCCCTGGCCGTAGAGGAGGAAAACAGGCCCCGAGTAAAAAAGAGGACGCAGAGAGCAAGCGTGAGGCCAGAGCCCCGAGTGCCCGGCGCTCTGCACACTCCTTGGCGATGACGGGTGGGGCTGGTCACATGCGCGCCTCCGCCCGCTCCTTTCGGCTGGACCCAGGCCTCACCTTGTCCTTGTGCTGCTCCAGCCACTCGCGCAAAGTGGTCAGCACTACCTCGGCCGCCGCCTCATTGGGGTAGCCTACATACCGGACGGTGGGCCCCAGTGAGTCTCGAGCTCCGCCCCTCGCCGCTCCACCCCGCCCACCGCCCATCTGCGCCCTTCGTCTTCTAGACCCCACTCACCGAACACTCCAGTGGAGATGCAGGGGAACGCCTAGGGATGAGGGGGTAGTGAGAAGGGACGGGACAGCGTCACTCTTCGCTCCGCCTCCCGCCAGCCCCCCCACCCCGGCCCCTCACCGCCGAGCGGAGCCGGTGCTCCAGCAGCAGGTCCAGGCTGCTCAGGTAGCAGCTGCGGAGCTCGGCAGCCTGGCTGGCGCTCGGCTCTCCGTGGGCGATGGGTCCCACCGTGTGGATGACATCTGTGGGAGGGGGTGAGGTCAGGCCGACCGAAGCTCCCAGCCGTCTTCGGGTTTCCCTCCTGCCGGCCTGGCCTGGTGGTGGTTAGTCGCTAAGTCGTGTCCGACTCTGTGACCCCATGGACTGTAGCCCACCAGGCTCCTCTGTGCATGGGATTCTCCAGGCAAGAAGACTGGGCTGGGTTGCCATTTGCTTCTCCAGGGGATCTTCCCAACCCAGGGATCGAACTCAGATCTCCTGCGTTGCCAGTGCAATTCTTTACCAGTTGAGCCACCAGGGAAGCCCCTGGGCCCTGGAGGGGACGGGAAACAAGCCCTCCTCCCCAAATTCTGATCTTCCCCGGGTAGGGGGACCCCACCTATAATTCACACCTGCACAGACAGGCCAGCCTACGCAGGCCCCCACCCTACATCCGTCTGGACCCGGCTGAAACAGTGGACGTTGTTGCCTCCTTAGCTATTCCCCTCACTTCATCCTTGCCGCGCCCAGCCTCTGCGCATGCCCTCCACACACCTGCTTCCTGGAATCTGCGAGGAGGGCCAGGTCCTGGCACTTGGAGGCCTCCAGCAATTCTGTCGGGGGTGCACCCCTAATCCCGAATTACACTAATTAAGCAAGGCGCCCTATCTGCGCCCCATGGGGTGGGGGTGTTGGGGACTCACACTTGGCCGGCAGCCGATAGCCACAAGTGATCTTGGCCTTGCCGGTCTCACAGTTCTGCAGGGTTCGGCACTCGTCGGTGAGCAGGGGTCCGGCGGCCCGGTGGATGCAGCCGTCCACTGCAGGGAACCGGACAGTGAGTGGTGGGGCTCGCAGCCACCCGCTGAGCCCATTTTACAGAGAAGGCCGAGGCCCACGGAGAGAAGACTCCAATCCCTGGGCTGTGCCGGGACTCACTCGGCCGCAAGCCTTTCTCCCGCGGCCTCCAGAAGCTCCCTCACACCTCCACCCTTTTCCCGCACCCCCAGTCCCACACTTGTTTCAAAGCTGGGAAAACCGAGGCGTAGACGGGGGCCAGAGCGGGCCGCGGAGGGAGCCGGCGCAGACCCGCCGGCAGGGGGCGCGACCCGTCCGCCCTGCTCTTTCCTGGGCGAGCGTCAGGGGCGCAGGCGGAGCAGGGGTCTCCCCGGTCAAAGCGGCGCCGGGACTCGGGAGGCGAGTCCGAGCGACAGGATCCGCAGCCAAAGCCAGACAAGCGGGAAAATCCGCCCTCCAGGCCGCGGGGCCCGCTGCCAGTCGCCACCTTCGCGGGATGAGCCTGGGATCCGAACGCCGACCTCCGAAGGTGAGGCCCTCTCGGACCGCTTTACAAACTCTTGGTGGTGGTTTAGTCGCTAAGTCACGTCTGACTTGCAACCCCAAGGACTGTAGCCCGCCAGGCTCCTCTGTCCATGGGATTCTCTAGGCAAGAATACTGGAAAGTGAAAGTGAAAGTCTCTCAGTCGTGTCTGACTCTTTGCGACCCCATGGACTATGCAGTCCATGGAATTCTCCAGGCCAGGACACTGGAATGGGTAGCCTATCCCTTCTCCAGGGGATCTTCCAGACCCAGGAATCCAACCGGGGTCTCCTGCATTGCAAGTGGATTCCTTACCAACTGAGCTATCAGGGAAGACTACTGGAGTGGGTTGCCATTTACAAACTCTTAAGACGGTGGCTCAGAGGGTAAAGCATCTGCCCGCACAGGAGCCCTGGGTTCGATTTCTGGGTCGGGAAGATCCCCTGGAGAAAGAAATGGCAACCCACTCCGGTACTCTTGCCTGGAAAATCCCATGGATGGAGGAGCCTGGTAGTTACCGTCCATAGGGTCGCAAAGAGTCGGACACGACTGAGCGACTTCACTCACTCACTCACTCAAGACTCACTTTACAGATGCGGACACTGAGGCCACCTAGACTGAGGCCGATCCCATGGGGGCCTGGAGCTAGGTCTTCCAGCTCCTTCCTGCGCCATGCAGGAGGGTGGTCCGGGCCGCGCAGCTGTCTCCAGGCCTGTGCCCAAGCTCGTTAACTAGTTGCCTCGTTAGTGCATCCGGCTTAATTGGGGCCAGGCCTGGGCTTGTTTATCCAAGGGTGGCTCTAGGGCCTCACCAGAGACCCTGGGGACCCGGACCCAGATAAACAAGTCGGCGTGGGCGCGGCGGGAGGCGTGGAAGAGACGCTTCTTCTCCCTGACCTCCCCAGGCTGCTGCGGCTCTGAGGGAGAGGCGGGGTCAGCCTCCCAAGAGTCAAATCCAGACTCACCCCGCCTTGGCTGCGGCACCTTGGCAAGTCCTTTCCCCTTTCCCAGAGCATCCTCTGCCTCATCAGA
>SJYC01046378.1:0-16695 GCA_006408675.1 Madoqua kirkii
GAGAATATCACCCACCTCCGGCAGGTCCCCAGCTCCAACTGCACCTAGGCCTGTGCCAGGGGCTTCTTGGACACTGAGCTCAATACTTTGCAGCAGGAAATACTACCATTTCCCCATATCACAGACCTCAAACTGAAGGCCTAGTTGCTTCATTACAGCCCCACCCTCAAAACCTGCGCTCAGGACCAGGGCCGCAGCTGAACCAGGCCCGGGGCTTCTGTTTTCTTTTGTGCCTGTGAGCCCAATTAAGCCTAATTCTGAGACTTCACCCGGCTTTGGTACCAGGTGATTTCCTGAGCATCCTAGAAGCGGGGGTGGGGGCGAGGGGTAGAGGAACTGGGGGAACTCTGGAAGGGAATCTGGGACTGGGTCCCCTGCCACCCCCTCTCATGTGCAGGACTGAGGGCAGCTGCAGCCAATGGGAGGGGGCGGAGGGTGGGTGGTGTGGCACAGTGGGCGTACATCGCTACTAGTGGTGTGTCTGTCCTGGGCGGGGGTTTACCACGGAGCCACCCAGTGCCATGTGCAACAGCGGGGGCTGTGGAGCAGGGCAACCTGGGTTCAAACTCTGCCAGTCACAGATGTGTGATCCAGGGCACTTAACCTCCCTGGACCTCAACTGCCCCATCCGTAAAATGGGTAATACGACTACCCACTTCACAGGAATATCGGCAGGATTAAATTAATTCCTGTAATGTGCTTAAGCCAGTGCCTGCCATGAGTGAAGGCGACTCGAGTGTTGGCTGTTACTAGGACACTGAGGCTGTATGGGCCTGTACCCGACCGTGTACACCGGGAGTGTGGTGAGAGGCAGCGTCCAGGGCACATGGGGTGAGCACGGGACCTCCGGGCCCTGCCCCAGTGGTCTCATCCACTTGGCAGCAGGTTGCCTGCCATCTCCCAGTGCTGTCCACCCTGCTGGCGACCTTGGCCCGCAGTGGGGGCCGTGCGGAAGTGGAGCTCAGCGAGATCTGTTTCAGGGACTTAATGTTTCCTGCAGAAGTGGACAGGCCTGCAGCCAGGCCTTTGGCGCTGACCTGGGGGCATGAGGTGGGAGGAGGCGGGAGGAACTGGTGCCAGCAGAGCCCTTAGGCTGGAGTCCCCCACTTCCCACACCATCCAGAATAGGCCCGGGGCCATATGACTCCCATGTTAGTGCCCAGCGAGGCGTTCACCCAGAGCAGAGATGAGGGACAGGCTCCAGGTTCCCCCCTTGCCCACTGTCCCCCCAAGCCAGAGCCAGCCTGGCCCCCTCCTGTCCCCTTCCCCAACCACAGGGCAGGCCTGTGGCTCTCCCATCCCTGAGGAGACCCCCAGCCCCACTGGCCTTAACTACAGGCCAAAGGACTGCCCCTTCCCACGCCTCCCACCATGACCTGCACCTCCCCTGGCTCCACCGACCCCCAGGCCCTGCCCCGGCTCTTGGGAAGGGCTAAGCTGAGCCCTGGAGACCAGAAGCAGGAGGCTTCCAGGGGTCCCATCCCTTACACCCCCGCCCCACCTGACTATAGTTGGCTGTTATTAGGACAATGGGGCAGCTGGGCCTCAGGCCTGCCTGGTAAGGGGGGTGTCCCCAGTTCATACCAACTGACCCTCAGAACCCTTCCTGGTGCCCTCCGCCACATTCCCCAACCTCCTACTTGACCCCGCCCCACTTCAAGAGAGCAGAAACCCTGGGGTCTCTGCTGCGGAGCCTGAGCTGACGTGGGCGGTAGGGCCTCCCTCGGGTGCCTCTCCAGCAGTCCTGGCGGAGCTTCCCCTGCGAGGCCCGCGCCGCCTCCCTCCGCAGCCTCCTCCTCTCTCCTTCCGTTTAAGCGCCCAGATTTTTATTGCTGTTGTTCTTTAGTCACTAAGTTGTGTCTGACTCTTTCATGACCCCATGGACTGTGGCCCACCAGGCTCCTCTGTCCCTGGGAATTTCCAGGCAAGAAGACCAGTGGTTGCCATCTCCTCCTCCGGGGGATCTTCCTGAGGAGGGACCAGACCTGCATCTCCTGCGCTGACGGGCAGACGCCACCACGGAGCCACCAGGGAAGCCTCAGCTCCCAGACATGGCTCCTTAATTTCAGCCTCTTAGTGAGCAAGGCGCTGAGCCGAGTACACCCACCGTCATATTTGATCCTCACAGCCTGGCTGTGCTACTGCTTTTCTTGCTTTAGCAAAGAAGACATAGAGGCGCAGAGAGGGTGAGACACTTGCCCAAGGTCACACAGCGGGGCAGCTCTCCTTCCTCGAGAGCCACAGCAGGGCCCATCCCCACTGTTCCTGAGGAGCCCTTCCACGCTGTCTGGCTGCTGTGTGCCCTCCTCACTCAAACACTTCAGGAAGGTGTCCTGCCTGCGGCTGCTGCCTCCTCCACCAGCCCCCGGCAGCCTGGCTCCTGGCCCCTCCCCACCTCTGCCCCTCCCTCTCCCAACAGAGGGGCTGTTCGAGGGCCTCTGGTTGCTGGGCGGTGTGGGGGTTCTCCCGTTGCAGACCGTTCAGCTGCACACACAGGCTGACCTCTGGCTGCTGCATCCAGCCCAGCCCGGCGGCCTTGGAGACCTGCTCTCCTTATCCTCCTGCCTCCCCGATCTCTTCTGCCTCCTTCCCCATCTCCTCAGACGCTGCTGTCCACGGGCCCCGTCTGTCCCTTTTCTGTTCCAGCCCTGACTCTCCACCCAGGTCCAGGTACGTCCCCCAGAGAAGCCCGACCACCCCTGCCTGGAAGCCCACCCCAGCCTCCTGCCATTGGTGCGGCCTCCACAGCCCTGTTCCCAGCCTTCGGGAGCATCAGCTCAGACTCAGCGCCTTCCTAGCAAGGCCAGGGCCGACAGGGCATCCAAAGAGAGTAGGGGCTGGAGCCAGGCCTCCTCGGAGCCAGCGGCGGCGAAGCAGGCAGGCTCCCGTGGGGGCCATTTGCCAAGGCGCTTAGGATATGTTGGCTGCTATTTAGGGTGCTGTAATATTCATGAAGGGAAGATTAGATATTTAAATTTATTCAGCAATAAATGCATCTCAGTGGGGGAGCATTCCTCATTCTAAACAAACAAGCAAGCAGGGGCTAATTAATTATTTACAGGAACACAAGGAGGGCTGTGGCCTGGGGGAGAGGAGGGCAGCTGTGCCCTGACAGAGGGCAGGGGACCCTGGCTAGCCCTGGGCCTGCCCCTCAGTTTCCCCTCTCTTCTCCACCTCCCCTCCACGTCCTGGGGTCCGGCCCCCTGCTCGCCTCTTTCTGGCATTTCTCTTCCCAGAAATCTTGTCCACAAGCTTGTTGGCAGCTTTGGGCCAGTCACTTAACCTCTCCGAGCCTCAGAAAATTTGGGGAGAGGTCTGAGGTTTATGGCGAAGTGGCCAGAGGAGGGGAGGCTCAGGGCCAGGATGATTTAGTGACGTGTCCAAGGTCTCAGTTACAGGATAGCAGATGCTCCGAGCGCTGCCTCTCCCCAGCAGGGACGAGGCTCACGGGGCGGAGCCGCTCTCAGCAGCTGTGGGTGGTGAGGTCTTGTCCAGGCAGCCCTCCGCCCCGCCCTGCCCTGCCCAGGGCTCCGTGGGCCCCCAGTGCCTTCCCAGGTGCCGAGTGTCAGAGCCTCTGAGATGAGCTCACTGGGGCTGTGTGGCTCAGGAGCAGACCTGGCCCCGGGAGACCCAAGGCCTCCTCCCCCAGCTATCCCACCCCGCTGCCGGTCATTTCACCTCTTTGCTCAGCTTCACCTGTACAAAGCAACAGCACCTCCCACTGCGTTTGGCCTGAGGGTTCAGTGCGAGACGGTACCAAAGTGCCCTGTATGTTATCACCTGTCGTCCCATTTTACAGATGGGGAGACCGAGGCACAGCCACGACTCCATAGGTAAAAGATGCCTCTGTCCTAAGTGCTCTCAGGGCCCCTTCGCCCAAGGGACAGGACACACTGCTAGTGGAGATGTCACCCAGAAAGCCCTGGCAGGGAGAGGGCGGCAGAGGAGTGAGCTCGAGGCCCGAGGGGCCAGGGGAGGGGTGTGCCTCTCAAGCCCCGGAAGCTTCCTGGGGGTGGGCCCTCTCCATCACTTCCCATTTAGATCTCACCTTGTAGATCCTGCCCACTCTGACCAGGCAGGTGTAGCCCATCCCAGTCCCCTGCACAAACGCCCACCGCCTGGGCTGAAAGGAGCCAGAAGGCTGAGTCTCTGCACCCCCAGGCCCTTGACCTGCAGAGCGCAGGCCCAGCCACAAGTTCTGGCCAAGTGACTCAGCCTGTGGCCTCGGGCCGCCTTCTCTCCAGCCCTCCCTACACTCTTCCTCTCTGGCCTCCGTTTTCCTCGCAGGTTGACTTGGGAGCCTCAACCTCACGTGATCCCCGTTTCCAAAACTGCCTCGGCCTCTGCCCACACCCTCCCAGTCACTCATTCACTCAACAGACGTGTCCCAGCCCCGGCTCGGTGCTGGACTTGGGCTCAGCCCACTGTCGGGGGAAGCAGAGCCCACCCTCGCCAGGCCCCACCCTCGAGATGCCAAGGTGGGTGGGTACCCCTGTCCAAGGTCTCAGTTACAGGATAGCAGATGCTCCGAGCGCTGCCTCTCCCCAGCAGGGACGAGGCTCACGGGGCGGAGCCGCTCTCAGCAGCTGTGGGTGGTGAGGTCTTGTCCAGGCAGCCCTCCGCCCCGCCCTGCCCTGCCCAGGGCTCCTGTGGGCCCCCAGTGCCTTCCCAGGTGCCGAGTGTCAGAGCCTCTGAGATGAGCTCACTGGGGCTGTGTGGCTCAGGAGCAGACCTGGCCCCGGGAGACCCAAGGCCTCCTCCCCCAGCTATCCCACCCCGCTGCCGGTCATTTCACCTCTTTGCTCAGCTTCACCTGTACAAAGCAACAGCACCTCCCACTGCGTTTGGCCTGAGGGTTCAGTGCGAGACGGTACCAAAGTGCCCTGTATGTTATCACCTGTCGTCCCATTTTACAGATGGGGAGACCGAGGCACAGCCACGACTCCATAGGTAAAAGATGCCTCTGTCCTAAGTGCTCTCAGGGCCCCTTCGCCCAAGGGACAGGACACACTGCTAGTGGAGATGTCACCCAGAAAGCCCTGGCAGGGAGAGGGCGGCAGAGGAGTGAGCTCGAGGCCCGAGGGGCCAGGGGAGGGGTGTGCCTCTCAAGCCCCGGAAGCTTCCTGGGGGTGGGCCCTCTCCATCACTTCCCATTTAGATCTCACCTTGTAGATCCTGCCCACTCTGACCAGGCAGGTGTAGCCCATCCCAGTCCCCTGCACAAACGCCCACCGCCTGGGCTGAAAGGAGCCAGAAGGCTGAGTCTCTGCACCCCCAGGCCCTTGACCTGCAGAGCGCAGGCCCAGCCACAAGTTCTGGCCAAGTGACTCAGCCTGTGGCCTCGGGCCGCCTTCTCTCCAGCCCTCCCTACACTCTTCCTCTCTGGCCTCCGTTTTCCTCGCAGGTTGACTTGGGAGCCTCAACCTCACGTGATCCCCGTTTCCAAAACTGCCTCGGCCTCTGCCCACACCCTCCCAGTCACTCATTCACTCAACAGACGTGTCCCAGCCCCGGCTCGGTGCTGGACTTGGGCTCAGCCCACTGTCGGGGGAAGCAGAGCCCACCCTCGCCAGGCCCCACCCTCGAGATGCCAAGGTGGGTGGGTACCCCTGGGAGAAGACGGATGGACGACAGCTCGGCGATGTGATCTGAAATTCATTATGGGGTGAGATCAGCTCCTTAAATGGAGATTTGAAAACATTAGGGCTTCATTATGTACACAACAGCAGCACCTCATTCATCATGCAAAAATCACTCCCGTTATTAAAAATCCCCGTGGCAGCTGCAGGCAGGGGCTTGGCAGCGTCTTGCCCACGGGGTAGGGCAGGGCACGGGCTCCACCATTCTCTCTGCCCCTCAGGGAGGGCGAGCTGAGGGATGGGGGTGAGGAATGCAGTTCAGCTCAAGGGACTTGGTGCCTCAGTTTTCTCATCTGCAAAATGGAGATACTAAGGGTACGCATGGCCCGGGATGCTGTGATGGGCACATGAGAGCCTGCGGGGAGAGCTCAGCCAGGCCCACCATCCAGGTGGGGAGCGCCGATAGCACCTCAGTCCTGCTCCTCAACTGGGGCCTGTACTTGAGACTGTGTCCCCCTCCTGCTCACGAAACCTCCCGTGGCTCCCACGAGTCCATGAAATAAAATTGTCAACGCCGAGCAGCGCTGGGGCTCCCTCTAGCCTCCGCCTTAGATGACAGCGGGCCTCTGCTTGCTGCAACCCCCCACCTCCGGTGCATTGGACAGGAGGAGGTGGGCCCACCACGCCCGGTGCAAAGGAGGCGAAGCTCTCACATCACCAGCCCCGTGAAACAGCTGAAGGAAAGACCCCAGGGCGGCAAGGGAGCTGAGAGGGGGTGGCTTTCAGGTTGGGAAGATGCCTCCAAGGAGGTGGCATTGGAGTAGAGCCCTGGGTGATAGGCTTTGAGGGGAGGTCAGAGGAGAAGGGGTCCAAGCAGAGGGCTCAGCAGGGTGACAGGGAGAGAGGTGGGAGGGGTGAGCTGTACCCCCAGGAGCCACTGCAGTGGGAAGGTTCCAGCAAGGGAGGGGTGTGGTCGAGATGGCCTCTGCTGTGCCTGCGGCCAGGAATGCCCTTCCCTTCTCTGCCCAGCAGAGACCCCTGCCCCAGACAACTTCGGTTACACCTGCCGAGTTCACCCATCGGCCCCGGCCTGGCAGAGCCGTGCTCAAGCATGGCTGGGACTAGGTGGTGGTCCACTGGCTAAGACTTGGAGCTCCCAGTGCAGGGGGCCCAGGTTCAGTCCCCGGTCAGGGAACTAGATGCTGCCTGCTACAGCAAAAAACGGAAGGTCCCCTGTGCTGCAACTAAGACCAGTGCAGCTGAGTAAATAAACAATTATGACAAAAGAAAAGATGGGCTGATCGGGCCCCACCCAGCCTGGCCTGGAGATGGTCTGCCCGCTGTGCCAGGCCCCACCCAGTCGGAGCAGAGCGGGGAGCAATCACGGATTAGCGGTGCGGGGTGACGGGAGATAGGGCCGGGCCCGGGGTGCGCGGGATGGCAAGCGAAGCCAGGCAGAAGCCGAGGCCTGAATCCTGAGAGGCCTTGTTAATCCTCCCGGGCCTGCCAGTCTACGGACAAAGGAGGGTGAGCGAGTGAGCAGGCGAGAAGGAGGGATGGCACGTGCCAGGGGAGAGAGATGGAGAGGAAACTAGAGCGAGACGTCAAGAGACAGACCGAGGGGAACGAGGGGGACTCAGAGACAGAAGGACGGTAGCAGGTGCCACGTGGAGGAGAGGGTGGGCCCTGGTGGTGGGTTCTGCCTGTGCCACGACAGCTGGGCTGAGGGCACATGCCCCCGGGCACGCCGGTCTACCAGCAGGTCTGCACTGGGCACCTGCTTTTTGCTGGGAGGCAGAGAGACAGACATTTGTGCTTACCCCTGAGTTGGGAGGGGATCTGATGGGGGGCTGCTGCTGCTAAGTTGCTTCAGTCGTGTCTGACTCTGTGCGACCCCATAGACGGCAGTCCACCAGGCTCCCCTGTCCCTGGGATTCTCCAGGCAAGAACACTGGAGTGGGTTGCCATTTCCTTCTCCAATGCATGAAAGTGAAAAGTGAAGGTGAAGTCACTCAGAGTTGGACACGACTTAGTGACCTCACTGATGGGGGGCAGTTGATACTTAATTTCACAAACGCGATCCACCCAGCCTGGCCTGGAGATGGTCTGCCCGCTGTGCCAGGCCCCACCCAGTCGGAGCAGAGCGGGGAGCAATCACGGATTAGCGGTGCGGGGTGACGGGAGATAGGGCCGGGCCCGGGGTGCGCGGGATGGCAAGCGAAGCCAGGCAGAAGCCGAGGCCTGAATCCTGAGAGGCCTTGTTAATCCTCCCGGGCCTGCCAGTCTACGGACAAAGGAGGGTGAGCGAGTGAGCAGGCGAGAAGGAGGGATGGCACGTGCCAGGGGAGAGAGATGGAGAGGAAACTAGAGCGAGACGTCAAGAGACAGACCGAGGGGAACGAGGGGGACTCAGAGACAGAAGGACGGTAGCAGGTGCCACGTGGAGGAGAGGGTGGGCCCTGGTGGTGGGTTCTGCCTGTGCCACGACAGCTGGGCTGAGGGCACATGCCCCCGGGCACGCCGGTCTACCAGCAGGTCTGCACTGGGCACCTGCTTTTTGCTGGGAGGCAGAGAGACAGACATTTGTGCTTACCCCTGAGTTGGGAGGGGATCTGATGGGGGGCTGCTGCTGCTAAGTTGCTTCAGTCGTGTCTGACTCTGTGCGACCCCATAGACGGCAGTCCACCAGGCTCCCCTGTCCCTGGGATTCTCCAGGCAAGAACACTGGAGTGGGTTGCCATTTCCTTCTCCAATGCATGAAAGTGAAAAGTGAAGGTGAAGTCACTCAGAGTTGGACACGACTTAGTGACCTCACTGATGGGGGGCAGTTGATACTTAATTTCACAAACGCGAATCAGATTTCCAAGAGGGACAGGGTCTGCTGTTTCCCAGTGCTGGCAGGCCCCTTGGTGAACAGAGAAACAGCAGTGAGTGAGGAGTGAGTGAGTGTGTGTGTGTGCTGGGGGACTGCTTGTTGGAGGGGCTGTCCTGACATGGAGATAGCTAGGCAGGAAGGTGTGGTGGGAGGGCAGAGGAGCCCCTGAGCCCGGGAACAGCATGTGCAAAGGCCCTGTGCCTGGAGAGGGCTGTGCCAGGAGCCGGCTCACCTGGCCTCTCCCTGGTGTGAGATGCCTGAGACCCTGCAGTGCAAGGGACACGGACGCGGACTTGCGGGCTGGGCCCGGGGAGCAGGGCTGTGCAGAGCCATCGGGCGGGAGGGCAGGGCGGCTGCACCCTCACATGCTTGCCAGTGTCGGGGCGCCAGGTGACCTCTGGAAGTGAGGGCCCTCGGCAGGGGCTGTGTGTGTGGACAAAGCTCCAACCCGCCCTGCGCCCATCCTTGGGCCAGCCCTCGGGGCCCTGGCCAGGCGGACACAGAGATGGCGCTGTAAGCGGAGAAAGGCGGCCCTGAATTAATCTGTCACTAAAGCTTGGCCGTGGCAGGCGCAGTCATGATTTAGATGAATAATTGAAACGCTCCGATACATTTATTATCCCTTTAGTGCGAAAGTGGCAGAGAAAGACGAGGGGTAATTGAAAAAGAGCGCACAAATCTCCACGAGAAAGCCGGCTCCTTATCGCCGAGTAAACATTTCAGTCCTAATAAACAGGAGAGACACGCGTCAGGGCCCTGTCGATTCCCATCCTGATTTAGGGCCCGCCTCCCTTCTTACCATACAATAGCAGAGTGTTTTTTTTAAAAAATTTTTTATCGAGCCAGTAAAAGGCTGTCCAGGAAGGAGGCGGGAGCAGGAGTGGGCCAGGCAGCCCCCACTGCAGACGCTGGGCCCTCTGCCTGGTGGGCCTCTCCGTCCCTTTGTACCTGACGAACTCCTATGCAGCCTCGGGGCCCAAGTCAAATGCCTTCTCTCTGTTGGAAGACTTCTACCAAAGTGAGCCTCTTTGAGGGCAGAGTCAAGTCCTGAGTTGGGGAGTCTGACACAGGTGTCCTCCCCTGCCCTTCCCTACTCTCAGAAAGAGCACCAGGAGCTGTGGGGGGTAAGAGCCCTTTGCTGTGTTGTCAGAACCACTGACCTTGGCCTCAGGGCCTGGTGGGGGCCCAACCTCAGGGTGAGGCAGGCCCAGGGGGCTCAAGCAGCCCCTGGGGGTTCCCACTGAGGTCTGAGGTGCCAGCCGACCCCCTCCCCAACAGGCTTGCTGTAAACGCTGCGGGTTCACTGCACCAAAGCCCTGCGGCCGGCCCTGGCCCCGCTTTAGGCGCCCCTTTCTGAGCTGATGGGCTGCCCTCCCCCAGCAGGACTAGATGTGGACCCCGGGGCGGGGCTATCGGTCCCCAGTTCCTAGGCGCATCCGCACACAGGGGTGCAACTAGCCACCCCAGAAAGGCTGATCCAGGGTTCTGGAATCCCCCGAACTCTGTTCCTGGGGAGAGCATGTTTTCCTGGGAGGGAAAGGAATAACACAAACACCCACACATTGAAAGGGGAGCTGCGCTCCGGGAACTGGTGCAAGGGGAGGTCAGCAAGGTGGGCTGGGGGTGGGGCTGTCTCTTATACACATCTAGATGTGTATAAGAGACAGTCCTTCTCCAATGCATGAAAGTGAAAAGTGAAGGTGAAGCCACTCCCACCCCATCCATCTCTGCGTCAGTCTGGCAGTGCTGGGGCCGGCTCCAGCCTCCCCTCGCCCTCAGTGCCTCAGGAAAGCGAGCACAGGGGACCCCACCGGCCCCGCCACTCATTCTGGCCAGGGCAGCTGCCCTTTGACCTCCCAGAGCGAGGTCCCCTGGCCACCTATGAGCCACTCTCCCTGCTCTAAAGGAAGCCTCAGTGGCTCCCACTGTCCTCGTGGGACAAGTCCTTTGCATGACCCGTAAGGCCATCCCTGACTGTCTACAGCTCATTCGTTCATTCATCAGCCATTCACTGAGCACTGACTGTATGCACCAGACCACTTCTAAGTGTGAGCGAGCCTCCGGCAGCTACTGTTCTCAATGGGGAAACAGACAACAAACGAATGGAACAGACAAGTAAGTGACACGCCACTTTAGGAGAGAGGCGGTCAGAGAAAAATAAAGACTAGAGCGGCGTGAGGGGCCCAGGGAGTGTCAGGTGGGGCGGGGGTAAGGGCAGCAGCTGCGATTCCGAGGTCAGAGCGGCCCTCAAGAGCAGAGGGCCTGCGAGTAAACACTCACAGGCGGTGAAGGGAACGGCCGTGACTGTCTGCGGAACAGCATCTGGGGCAGAGGCAAGAGCCAGTGCAAAGGCCCTGTGGTACACGTGGGCCGGCTGTGTTCCAGGAGCTGCAGGGAGGTGGTGTGGCTGGCATGGGGTGCGGAGGGCCAGGCAGTGTGGTGGGGAGTCTGATCGGTGGCTGGAGACCTTGTGGGCCGTGGAAGGAAGTGAGGTGAGAGCTCTGGAAGAGTTCTGAGCAGAAGAGGGCTGACGACCTGACTGAGGTCCCGCAGCTTCTCTAATCCTCTGTCTTCCTACATGTGTGTGTGCTAAGTCGCTGAAGTTTTGTCTGACTCTGTGACCTTCCAGGAGCTGCAGGGAGGTGGTGTGGCTGGCATGGGGTGCGGAGGGCCAGGCAGTGTGGTGGGGAGTCTGATCGGTGGCTGGAGACCTTGTGGGCCGTGGAAGGAAGTGAGGTGAGAGCTCTGGAAGAGTTCTGAGCAGAAGAGGGCTGACGACCTGACTGAGGTCCCGCAGCTTCTCTAATCCTCTGTCTTCCTACATGTGTGTGTGCTAAGTCGCTGAAGTTTTGTCTGACTCTGTGACCTCGTGGACCATAGCCCGCCAGGCTCCTCTGTCCATGGGATTCTCCAGGCAAGAACACTGGAGTGGATTGGCATGCTCTCCTCCAGGGGATCTTCCCAACCCAGGGATCGAACCTGCATCGCTGGCGGGTTCTTTATCCCTAGCGCCACCTGGGAAGCTTGTCTTCCCTACTGAATGGCTAAAACTCCAGCTCCTCACATGGTCTCCAAGGCCGCTGCGTCCTCTCCCAGCTCCCCTCCCCTTGTCTGGGCTCTAACCATGCCATCTTCAGAGTCTCCCTCACTCCAGGCTTCGCCTGTGCTGTTCCCTCAGCCCAGCACACCCTTCCCACTGCGCATCACTGCTCACTATTTCCTGCCCATCCCCCTGGTCCCCACGCCCAGACAGGTGCGCCTCATTGAGCCTGCCGTCCACATGGCACAGACCACCCTGCCGAGCGAAGCCCCCTCATCCTGTGAGGCCTCCAGCTTAGCGGTGACCTCCTGAGGGACGGCTGGAGGAGAAGCGGGGGAGGGAGGTAAAACAGCTCCAACCACAAACAGACCCCCGCCCCCGCCCCGCGTCCCTGTCCTGCGTCCTGGCCACTCACCGACAGCTCTTAACGCTGCTCTTATTTATTCCTGACCTTCTATGCCCCTTTTATTTTTTCCCCCTTTTAAAACCTGGCCTGGACCCCGCCACTGCCGCCGTAAACACAGCCCCTGGGATTTATCCGACGGCGCATTAACCCCTGGCCCCTGGCTCACCAATCATCGGGCCGCCAGCAGACAGCGGGCAGGCCAGCCCGCAAAGGGCCCGGGGGCTGGGGCCGAGGGGCTGGTGTGGCCGGCTTGGGCTCGGCTGGCCAGGCACTGGGGGTGCGGGGACTGTCCCCCCACCCTCCTCGCTGGCATCGGTTGACCTGGCCCTGCGTCCCTGGGGCTGGGCCCGCTCTGACCTCGACGCCCTGCCCACCTGGCCCTGCCGCACCCTGGGTCATGGTGGGTCTCAGAACAGTGCACACGCCCGCCTTCTCGTGGGCTTAACGGGTGCTGGGGTTCTCCCTGGCTTGATGAGACCGTGTCCTGACACACAGCTGCCCTGCGAGGCTGCAGGGCAGAGCGGAGACGCTCATTTTGCCCTCACAGGTGGGCAAACTTGCCCAGGGTGTGTGGGCATCAGGGGGCAGGGCTGGGGTTTTCGCACCACACCTGCGATGCTATGACCCCACGACCCAGGTCCAGTCCCTCTGAAACCTCAGGGGGCCTTCCAGCTCCCAGTTACAGACCAGGCGGCCTCTGTTCAGGGGGCAGGGACCTACCCCAGTCACCCAGCCATGCCAGAGCCAGGCCTGTGGTTCAGGTGTCCAGCTTCACCTACAGATACTGGAGGCCAGGCGAGGCTGATGGGGTGGCGGGCAGTAAAGAAGGGTGGAGTGGAGAGATGGGAGGGGTGCCTGGTGGGGACGAGGGGGGAGCCTTGGGAAGGCACGGCAGCCAGCTGGGCTCGGAAGGCGGGCGAGGGGGCAAGGAGGAAAGAGGCATACCCCCACCCACCTAGCCCTGTACCCCAGCCTGCAGGAAGAGTCCACTCACCGCCGCCACCTCCGAGCAGGGAGCTGTTGGCTGCAAGAGAGAGAGAGAAAGGCGTCAGTGGGGAGAGGCTGGGGGGACAGGCTGCTGTGTGTAGGGGTGACCGGGGGCTGCCAGCTGGGCCCGAGTGCCAGCTCAGGTCCTGGGCACGGGCTCTCTGAAGCAGAGGCAGATAACCGGGGGGCGCAGGGGGCTGGGGCTTCCTCTCCCTCTGAGGCTCCTGATGGGCCTGGAGTTTGTAGGGTGGTGGGGGAGTCGGGGGGCAGCAGGGTCCGGAAGCAGCTTCATGCGGGGCCTGGCGTGGCAGGCGACCCTTGGCCACACGCATCCTTCCTTCCTCAGAGGTGCCCAGGGCCCGCCTGCCAGTGTGTGCAGGGGGGTGGGGCTCACAGGCTGCGGGGGCCACAGACCTGTGGTCACAGGGACCCAGCTCGGGGAAAGGCTGCCCGGGGCATGAGCGCGCGATGTGAGAGCCTTGAACCCGGGCGGGGAGCCTCGCGGACCAGAGCGCCCACCCGTGAGGTCGGGCCCCACACCGGCTCAGTGCAGGAAGGGCCCTGGGACTGGAACAAGCCGGAACAGATGGGTGACTTGAGCCGCCGCGCTCTGTGACTCAGTTTCCCTGTATGTGAAACGGGAGAACAGGCCACCTTACAGGCTCGGTGTGAAGGTCAAGGAAGAAACAGGGCTCTCCCCGCTCCGCCAGCCCCTTCCCTCGACCGGAGCGGGACCATGGGCCGCCCTGGCCATCTCGCCCTGCCTGGCTGGCTGCTCACTCCGGCCTCCCCGCGGAGCAGAGTGAAGCTGGCAGCCTCCCGGCTGGAATGTCAAGGCCGTGCAGGTCCGCGCCCCTCCCAGCCCGGGCCCCAGCATCTGACCACACAGCTGCCTGGGTGTGACCACCATGCTCAGGGCTCATCAGGGCGAACCCAGGTGATTCGGGGTGGGTGTGTCCTGCACGCCCATGTGCTGCCGGCGGGGGCGGTGGACCTGCTGTGCCTCGGCCCCCCAGCTCCCAGAGTCCTCGGCTCTGACACCATTCTGGCCTCCCGGCCTCCCTTCCCTGGTCTTGTTGCAGCCCCTCTGGAGGGGGACTCATGGAACAGGGCTCAGGCCAGGAGTGGGGCCATTTCCAGGCCGGCCAGGCCACAGGCCCCTGGGTGGAGGCTGCTAAGTGGTGCTGGGTGGCTCTGAGTGGCTGGTCTCCCAGAGCTGACAGCTCTCCGCTTGGGGAATAATTAATTCCACAGCCCGAAAACCCAGGGCTGCAAGTTGCCACGTTACTTGCAAGATTAATACAAGCAGCTAATTAAGATGGAGAGGCGAGGAGCGGCTGGGTGCTCCCAGAGCAGGGGTGGGGGGCCACCGGGAAAAGGGGGGGCGGTGCAGGCGGGCAGAGCAGGCGGGTGAGGCAGCCGGAGTCGGAGATGGACCCTGGCGGACATGCAGGCCGTGGGGGCGGGGCTCACCAAGGCTGGGGCTGTGGGCTCTGCCCCAGGAGCGCACATGGCCAGTGGCTGAGCGAGGGCTCTTTGCCAGGCAGACTGGTCCCAGGTACTATCACAGCAAAGCCACAGGTGCTGTGCGATCACTCCCATTTCACAGACAAGAAAAGCAAAGCCCAGAGGCTGAGCCGCACAGTAGTCGCATCGGAACCGGGTCTGTCTGATGTCAAAGCCACAGAGCAGGTGGACCTCAAAGACCAGAGGGAAGGTCCCCGCAGCCCGCCCTGCCAGGACCAGGGCCTGCCTCCTCCACTTACAGGCAGAGCACACAGCAGGACCCTGGGATGCAGTCTTGACCTGCCCTCACCCCAGCAGGTTGGCTGCAGAGATGAGGGTTTGGATGTCTGGACCGGTCTGCCCTGGAGCTTGCGGGGGAGGCCGGGGCATCTCAGGTGGGCACGGGTCCAGCTCCCCACCCCCGATCCTTCAGGGCAGTCCTGGCGGCTGTCGGAAGCTGCCCTCCATGGCCCTTCCCCGCCTCCCCCCATCACCTCTCTCTCTTAATTAACACCGGCCGCACACGAGCTGGCTCATGCTTGTGGAGGGCTGGATGCCAAATGGATTGGCAATGAGCCGCAAAGGGGTGGGCAGGGAGGGGGCGCTGACCTGACAGGTGCGGCCCAGCACTGGGGGCTCAGACTCAAGCTGCACAGAGGACATGGGCCCCAGTTCAGCGGGCACCCCACGAGGCCACTCTGCAGAGTCCCCAGCCCACTGTGCCCCACAGTCCCATGGGGGGGACTCAGAGGGGCGGTAACCCAGGGATCTAAACCCTGCCCCTGCCCTCTCTCCCCCGGGCCCCTCTCCGCAGGGACCTGGATGTCTGGTCATGCAGTGTCCAAGGCACTTAGAGCTAGGGGGATGGCCTGGAGGCTTGGGTGGAGCATGGGAAATGGGGAACAGTGCCAAAGACACCACAGGCGGTCCCCTGGGTGTGCTGCCCAGCCTCGCACCCAAAGCAGGGCAGTTCCAGGCCTTCCTGCTGCCTGGCCAAGGCTGGCCCGCCCGCCTCACCCGGACGCTGGCCTGGAGTCCCCATCACCTCCCCTTCCTGCTGCACCACTGCCCCATGCTCCCCTCAGTTTGGTTTGAGGCTCTAAATCAAAACTGGTATTAGCCCATTTTTGTGATGAGGAAACTGAGGCTCTTGGCGTGCCGGGTTGAATGGGGGAAAGGGCCTTGAGCCAGGACGTCTGGTTGTCAGCACCCCTTTTATTAACCCCTGAACGCTCCCTCTGTTTGAAAGGGTCTTCCTGCTGAGCCAGGAGGTGGGCAAGGGAGACAGGACAAGTGCTGGCTTTCCCAAGCCAGAGTCTATGGCCCAGCCCTGCCCAGAGGGCCGGAACCTGCCCAGCTAAGCAGGGCCACTGAGCTTGCGAGTGGCTGAGTGAGGGAGTGGGGCCCAGGCCTGGCCCTGAGCTTTGTGGGGGGCCTGAGGTTTCTTCAGTCTTTGGGGGTGTGGGGGCGTGGGCTCCTCGGCCAGAGTGTGTGAGGTGTCTGGCCCAGTGCCTGCCATCTGAGTCTGCCTGTTGGCACCCCTCTGCAGGGTGAGGTGGTCCAGTCCGGCCCCGGAGACGTGCCGGTGCCACGCTCGGCTGGACACAATTAACTGGCTCCAAGCCTCAGTGCTGAGCCTGTGACCTTGGGGTGGAAATGAGGTCCACCCCGGTCACTGCCAAATCCTCTGTCCCCTGACAGCCACCCGCCAGGCCTGGGCGCGCTGGGCGCCTTGCTCCTGCCTGCCACCCTTCCCTGCCCCCACTCTGCTGCTCAAAAGTGCAGTCCCCTAACCCCACCCCCCTGCCCGCCCCACACCTTCCAGGCTTGAGCCATCTGGGGGGCGGCCCCTCTCTCAACCCCCAGGGCCTCCTGTCCTGTGTGGGCAGAGCTGCTCCCCAGTTTGTGTCCAGTTCAGGGGCTGGCACGTGGCCGCTGCCTGGTGAGAGGGAGAGGAGGGCCGGACACGAAGGGCTTGGAGACCGGGGGATTCTGCGGTGCCCCCCTCCCCGTCACTCTCTGCACAGAACATTTTAATTGGGTGCCAGCTGTGTGCCAGGGGCCACCGAGGGTGTCCAACTTGGGTGGGGAGGAGTGTGTAAACGTCCCAGTGAGGTAGGAAGAAGGGGCGGGGCGGGGGGCCTTCACAGGGGAGGCAGCAGCACACCCCGGAGGGAAGGAGGGCACACAGGGAGGTGAGCCTGGGCACCTCCTGGTCTAAAGAGATGTGTATAAGAGACAGGCCCTGCCCAGAGGGCCGGAACCTGCCCAGCTAAGCAGGGCCACTGAGCTTGCGAGTGGC
>SJYC01046380.1:0-19885 GCA_006408675.1 Madoqua kirkii
TGTGTGTGTGTGTGTGTGTGTTTTAATCATGGAAAGCGCCTCCTGTGGGCCCTCCCCCACCACCCCACCTTCCACTGCATGAAGAGCTCAGGCTTCCTCCCAGTACCGGAGTGAGGGGCAGCAGTGGGGGGCCTTCCCCTCCCCTCCCCCACAGCTCTGCTTGCCTGGCTCCTCTGGACCTGGTGACGCCAGGATGCTGGATTCTGAAACTCTGTGTCTGAAGACAGGAGACTTAGGCCACCAGTTACTGTAAAGGGCTGCTGGTGTCAGTGCACCCGTGGCCTGGAACACACACAGAGCATGCACAGAGGTGCACAGCTTTATGGAAAGGCATCCATGTTCTGACAGGGGCCCTTTAAAAGCTAGGGGACAGGGTATTAGGCAATTGGTAGGACCCATAGGCTACTTTTCCATGGCTGGGCCAAGCTCCTAGGCTCTGGCCAATGTAGAAATTGGGAGACAGTGAGACAGGCTTGCAGAGAGCGTTGTTTGGGTGAGAATGAAAATCTACTTAGTTGCTTCTGAACTCTAGACAAATTTGAGTCAATTAGATTATGTTAATCTTATGGAGATTTTTCTATCTTTCTACTGAGATTTTAAAAGGTACATTGTGGATGCAGGAGAAGGCTTCTCTCTATAATTCAGAGCAGGGACTGATGGGAAACAGAAGCTCGAGGGAATTTTTAAATTTTTTACACATTTAGGTGGCACTAGTGGTAAGGAACCCACTTGCCAATGCAGGAAACAGAACAGATGTGAGTTTAATCCCTGGGTTGGGAAGATCCCCTGGAGGAGGTCATGGCAACCTGCTCCAGTATTCTTGCCTGGAGAATCCCATGGACAGAGGAGCCTGAGAACCAGGGGATAATTGAGCAGAAAACTAACCACGGGTTGGGAGGAGGAAAGACTGCTGGTTCTGAACACCTGGGCAGGTCGAGGGTTGCGCTGCCAATTTCCCCATGAGGTCCAGCCACCGTCTCCTCCCACCTGGACCGCTCCGCTGCCGGCGCTGTCCAGCAGACGGTTCCCCTCCATCCTGTCTGGCAACGGGCGCTCCTTTTCTACTGGTGAAAGCAGCATGTGTGCATGCGTGCACACGCGCGCGCACACACACACACATGGGCCCTCGACCCCACCAACAGCCCAACAAATATAATGTCATAGAAATGAAGCCCACCCTCCCTCCCCGGCAGAAGAACCCACCACTCTGAATTTGGCATGTGTTTTCTTTGTAACATCTTCCCTGTAGCTCAGATGGCAAAGAATCTGCCTGCAATGCAGGAGACCCGGGTTCGATCCCTGGGTCAGGAAGATCCTCTGAGGAAGGGAATGGCAACCCACGCCAGTATTCCTGCCTGGAGAATCCCATGGACAGAGGAGCCTGGTGGGCTACAGTTTGTGGGGTCGCAAAGAGTCGGAGACGACTGGGAGACTGACATTACTACTATACTACGTTCTTTTTAACAACGTAAACAAGTTATTATTTCTATCTGGCTGTGCTGGGTCTTCCCTGCTTCGGCAGCTTTCTCTAGCGCCGGAGTGTGGCTGCTCTAAAGCTGCGGTGCGCCGGCTCCTCGCTGCTGGGCTTCTCCCGATTCGGAACGTGAGCTCTAGGTGCGGCTCTTAGGCCGGGCTCCAGAGCGCAGGCTCAGTAGTTGTGTTCACTGGCTTAGTTGCTCCACGTGGGGTCTTCCCAGACCGGGGTGGAACCAGCATTTCCTACATCGGTAGGCGGACTCTTTACCACTGGGGCACCAGGCAAGCCCTGAATGTATTTTTCTGTAGAGTTTTACTCTGTTCGTCCCTCAACAGGCCATTACGCAGGTCCTCATGTCTTAGAAAGTGGAGCTCCTGGGATCGGCTGCTACCCTTCACAGCGAGGCTTGCGTAGCTCCTCCGGCAGGCCCGGGCTGCTCTGCTCTCTCTGCTTCCACTGCTGTGTAATATTCCAGGCTGGGACAGTCCCACGCTTATCCACCTGTCCTCCCACCGACCATCAGACCTGCTCACTTTCTCTCTTGCAAACCCAGCCAAAGTGGCATCTTGCACACGGCCGTGAGCCCAGGTCCAGAATTTATTTCCTGTATGCCTGGGAACGGGGACTGCTGGGTTGTGGCATATGAACATCTTTTAACTTGACTAGTTACTGCCAAATTGTTCTCCAAAGCAATTGTTCAGATGATCGTTTTAAAATATAAATTAGATCATGTCACTTCCCTGCTTGAAACTCGCAAATAGCTTGCTATTAAACTTAGAATAAAATCTATATTCCCCTCCACAAATCATGGCTGCATGCCCTGCTCCATTCTCCCTGGTCTCCGGGACTTCTTTCTCTTCCTCGAATAGATCTGGCTCTCTCGTGCCTCAGGACCTTTGCACATATTGCCCGCCTCTGCCTGGCACACTCTTTGTCCAGCTTTTTCCAAACTGGCTCCTGCTCATCTTTCAGGTCTTCAGTGAAAACGCTGCCTCTTCTGAAAGGCCTCCGGAGCTCTGAAGTGCCTCCCACCCTGTTCCTCTTATCACCCTGTTTAGTTCCTTAGGAAGACACGGCATGGTTCTGGAGTGATCCCATCCTCTCATTTATTTGCTGGTTCATTACCAGCGTGGTGGCTCAGATGGTAAAGCATCTGCCTGCCATGCGGGAGACCCGGGTTCGATCCCCGGGTCGGGAAGATCCCCTGGAGAAGGAAATGGCAACCCACTCCAGTACTCTTGCTTAGAAAATTCCATGGATGGAGGAGCCTAGTGGGCTACAGTCCATGGGGTCACAAAGATTCGCACGACTGCGCGACTTCGCTTACCAGCATGGCAGCTTGTGAGAGGGCCTGGTCTGCCTTGGTCATGCCTGCGTCCTGGAGGCCAGCGTAGCTGGCACCGAAGACCTGCTCTCCAGGTCATCCATTCATTCAGCGGATGTTGGTGCAGCCCCATCTGGTTGAAATGTCCAGAGGAGAGTGATGCTGAGTTGAGGGCAGAGGGGCAGCCAGGACCATGGGGCCCTGAGCCTTCTCCCCTGGCCGTGGGGAGCCATGGAGGGCGCCAGAGTGAGGGAGCATCAGGGTCAGGCCAGCACTTTAGAAAGCAGCTCCAGGGCCTCCCTGGTGGCTCAGGGGTAGAAAATCCACTTGCAGATGCAGGAGACACGGGCCGATCCCTGGTCCAGAAAGACCCCACAGGCCGTGGAGCAACTAAGCGCGTGTGCCACAGCTGCTGAGCCCACGTGCTGTAACCACTGACGCCCAAGCGCCCGCGAGCCTGTGTTCCAACACGAGCAGCCACTGCGAGGAGAAGCCTGCGCACCGCCACTGGAGGCCAGGCCCTGCTCGGCACAGCGCGAGAAAGGCCTGAGCGGCAAGGAAGACCCAGCATGGCCACAGATAAATAAATACATAAACCGGGGCGGGGAGGCAGCTTCTCAGGGCTGAGGGGGAGCCTACTGAAGGGAGTGGACCTGGAGGTGGGGGCTGGGGGAACGGTGGTGGCCAAGGATGGGCTGATGGAGGGCCAGGATGAGAGGTGATGCTAAACCCACAGGGACCAATTAGGGCATGAGATTGGCTCCAAATGTGGCACAACCCAGTCGATGGAAGGAGCACCCTGGTGTGAAGGAACGGTGGGGTTCTGGCCTCTGCGATGCCCGGCCCCCACCTTCCACCACCGCAGGAAGCTGGGAGGGAGCTCTCCCCGGATGCTGAGAGGGGGTAGAGGTCCAGAAGCGCATCCTGGGAGCCCAGCAAGGCCCCCTCGAGCTAGTCCAGCCCCTCTGTGCATAGACGGGGAAGCCGAGGCCCTAATGGGATAGAAGCTAGAAGATCGCATGGCTGAATCTCAGCCTCACTGTTGCTTTTGGAATATGATGTGTGGTACTGAGACCAGACAGACATCCTTCTTCCTGATAAAGACCCAGGAAAGGCGGCAAGCCCACGTGAGATGCAGGGAACCTAAGTCAGACTCCGGAAGGACCTGCATAGCAACTCCACCCACCAGACTCAGCCTTCTCTGGCCGCCTCCTCCGGGCAGTCCTGTCTGGGGCTCTCGGCACACAAGGCTGGGGAGGTGGCTTCCAGGTCACTCGGCCAGGACGAGGCCAGTCTCGTTCCTGCGTGCTCAGCTGCCTCAGTAGAGTCCGGCCTTTTGTGCCCCATGGACTGTAGCCCCACCAGGCTCCTCTGTCCATGGGCTTCTCCAGGCAAGACTACTGGAGTGGGTTGCCATGCCCTCCTCCAGGAGGGGGATCCAGGGGATCTTCTCAACCCAGGGATCAAACCTGTGTCTCCTGCGGCTCCTGCATTGCTCTTTACCACTGAGCCACTGGACGAGAGGTCACTCGCCTAAGTCCTCCTTTGTCGGGAGGGCCGGGGGTGGGGCTGAGAAGCTCCAGTTCCCCCCTGTCCCAGGCCCTGGGGTCCGGGAGCTCCGGATGCCCTCTCCCTGAGGGTCTCACGGCGGCCTCCTGGCCCCTCTCATGTTGTGTCCTGTGGGGACCAGATAGGACCTCAGCCTGGTTCCGGCCCAGCGGCTTCAGGTGGCCCCAGGCTGGGCGCCCCTGGACTGGGCGCCCCTGCTCCCAGGCCTCTCAGCTGGAGCCGCACTCCTGGCAGGAGGAGGTGGCAGCCATTGGTATGCGAGGCGGTGCTTCAGCCCCTCGGAGGCTCAGCCTCTCCGCTCAGCTCTTTAAGGATCCCTCCTCAGCGTAGTGGTTGCTGGGCAACCCCATCCCCCACCATCACCGGGACCCTCCCCCTCCTCCTGTGCCCCCTCCTCTCTGGGTCCTCCCAGTGCCCCATCGCAGAAGATTGCTTAGCTCAGAACCTGCCAGGCCTGGCTGCTCCTGTGTTGGGCAGACTGGGGGGCCTTGAGTGACCCCCACCCAACCCTGGCCCTGGACCACAGCTCTGCTCCACCAGGACTCGGGCTGGGGACCCTGGCTCAGGACACCCCGTCTGTAGATTCCCATGGCTCCACCCCCAGCCTCAGTGGCTTCAGCTGCTCTGGGGTATTGGAGCTTGTTGGAGGGACAGAAAGGACCCAAGGGGAAGGCCCAGGAACTGAGTCCCTGGGGAGGTGGCCTAGTCGGGGCGTGGGCCTTAAGAGCCCTGAGTGGTGGTGGTGGAGACCCAGGCAGTAGACAGGGGCAGGCGTGGGAGCGGGAAGAGGTGGGGAGCATTTTGAGCCCTGAAGAAGGTCTGCAGGGGTTGAGAAGCGGCGGCGGTGGGGTGGAGGGGCTGTCTCTGGAGGTGCGCCTCTAGCAGGTCTCTGAGCCTCCAGGCTTGAAACCTCGAATTTTCCACCCCCACCATCCTCCACCCTGCCCTCCACTTCTCCTGGCTCGGGTACTCGGAGGACCCTGCTCCCTGGCTCCCCAACATCGTGGGTATGTGCCCTCTCATTTCCTCCCTCCAACTTCCTTGCCGATCAGGCCTGTACTTCCAGCGTGTCCTCTGTCTCCCGGGTCCCACCACCCTCTGCCCACCAGCTGCTGCTCCCCGCCCAGCCCTCCGGGCCTCGGCACGGGCTGACCCCTCCACTCAGGCTGTCCTTTTAAGACACAGCTCACGTCTCCCTTCCTGAACCTGACTTGGGATGTGTGTAACAGGTGCACGATCGCCAGAGTCAAGAAATGCTTGAGTCGTCATCAGGAGCACTGCTTCTGCTGGGAACAAGGGCTCAGGAGTGAGGGGGGTAGGGAGGAGCAGGAGGCAGCCCCGGGTGCCTGGAGGAGGTGGGGGATGGGGTGGCGATGATGTCATTTGTGGGGGGAAGAGGAGGGACAGGAGGGCCCATCAGTCTAGCCAGGGCCGGGGAGCGTGGGCTGGTGGGGCACCCCGGGCCTGCCTCTGCCGCGGGCCACGGGCCGGCTCTGACTCTCTCTGGCGTCTTTCTCCCCACCCATCCAGGGGCTTGAGTGGCAGCTGTCAGTCAGGATCTCCATCCTTCACCCCCATCACCCCCCCATACACAGGCTCCAGGACCCCACCCTGCCGAGTGTGTGGCTCCCCTCTGAGCCCCTGGGACCATCACCTCGGGGCATTTTGAGGAAGCACAGCTGGCCTCGGGCAGCTCTGCCACGGGTGTCTGCAGGGCTGTCTCAGCCGCGCCTGACTCCTCCCCGGGTGCCCGGCGCCGCAGCAGGTGCTGGGGACACGCAGGGACCATAGAGGCCCAGGATGTGCCCTCAAGGGGCTCGCAGTCTACTGGGAGGGACAGACACTACAAAACACCCCACGAACACGGGCTCCATCAGTCCTGAGTCTCACCAAAGCTTCACATACAACTGGGGAAGAAAACGCACTCCCGGCCACGCCCCGATCTCAGAGATGTGCAAGTTTAGTCCCGGAGATGAGAAACAGGGTCACATAAATCACACAAAACGGGGCTTTCTGGGCGGTTCGGAAGGTGGTAAAGAATCCGCCTGCCAGAGCAGGGGACACGGGTTTGATCTCTGGTCCAGGAAGATCCCACATGCCCTGGAGCAACTAAGCCCGCGCGCCACAACTGAGCCTGTGCTCAGAGTCCGGGAGCCGCGGCTGCTGAGCCCGCGTGCCCTAGAGCCCTGCTCTGCAACAGAAGAAGCTGCCGCAGTGAGAAGCCCGCACACCAGAAGGAAGAGTAGCTCCCGCTTACCTCGACTAGAGAAAGCCCGCCTGCAGCAAAGAAGACCCAGAACAGCCATAAATACACAACTAAACTTATAAAAAAAATATACAGACTGAGCTAAGCACTTCCAAGGGGAAGACAAGGGGGGGAAGAGAGAGCAAGTGACCTCTTTGGGAAAAATGGGTTCCGGAAGGCCTCTCAAAGGACAGGACGGTCAAGCCCTGGCTGAGGGGTCAGTAGGCGCTGACCTGGTCCAGAGAGGCGGGAGAGGGCAGGGTGGTGGGACCCGATTCAGTGCTGTGGGCAAGAGTGCACCCAGTGGCAGAGAGCAGCCGGAGTGGGTGGGCTCCTAGCCTGGGCACAGGCTGCCCTGCCCACCCTTCCCCACGGCCCCCAGCACCTGTCCTCGGGAGTTGCTGGCTTTGTCCGATCGAACTTTGCCCCTGCTGTGCCCGCTCCCTGGAGCACCCTCTCTGGGACTTCCTCCTGAGTTGGGGCCTTGTTGCCCCTGAAATTCTGCCCTGGGGCCCAGCACTCTGTGCTGTGCAGGATGCAGAGGTTTAGTGCACAGAGGCGGAACGGAAGGGACAGCGTGGTGGCGCCAGGAGTTGGATCAGAGAAGCTGCTCCGACTTTCTGTGAGAACTGGTGTGCACCACCAGCCTCCCCACAGGCTACATGCCCGTGATTCACGGAAATGTAACCGGATGCGCCTGGGTGTCACCAGGAGACCATGGTCTGGGATGGCCCAGGTGTGTGGTGGCGGCTTGCCCCCACGCCCCATCACGTGCCCCCAGAGGCAGGGGACCCTGGGGTCTCGGCGGACAGTGATCTCCAAGACCAAGAGCCCACAGATGGGGCCACCAGGAGGCCCTCTGGCTCCAGGTGAGGAGCTGGAGGTCTACCCTCCCTGGAGATGATGTCTAAGCTGGGGTCTGGGGGTCAGGCTAAGCCTCTGACTTTTGGGCAGCTGGCCCAAGGTCATGCCCTCTGAACAACAGCTCTTAGCCTTTTTAGGGGTGCTGATGCCTGACCACTCCTTCGAGGGGCTTCGTTCCTGGACACCCAGCACCGACCCTGAGGACCAGGGGTCCATGGTGATGCCCACTGACCATCCAGCAGGGCAGATCCTACCCTTCTCATGGGTCAGGTAGTCTCCTGCTGCCCCCAGCCCAGCCCAGAGCAAGCCTCGGCAGGGCCGAGAGCGTACAACCTCGCCTGTCAACAAGCTAAGCACCATGAGCTGTTCTGTCGCCGCACTTCACAGCATACAAAGCACCTTCCTCTCGGGGCTTCATCAGACTGTCCCGGCAGCCTCGGGAGGGGCGTGGTGACCCCATTAAGATAAGGGACAGGGAGGCTGACAGAGGGCCAGGGTCAGCAGCGGGTAAGTGGGGGGGTGGTGAGCAGAGTCCACATCTGAGAACTCCCGAGAGGGCAGGCAAGTGGCAGGAGGCAGGGCCAGTGTGACCCCGGCTGCCCGGCAGTAGGACCTACTGCACCTGGATGCCAGACACCGCCTGGGTTACTGTCGCCTTGGGGCCTGGGGAGCCGGGGCTTTGGCGAGCCCAAGGCTGAAACTGTCCCTGTGTGATCCGAGCTGCCTCCTGCAGACAGCATCTCTGTGAGTGCCTGGCTCGAAGACCAGCTCAGTCCTCCTGGCCGGGGTCCCACCAGCCCATGCCCCTTGAGGAGCCCTGCAGCACCCAGGGGCTCAACTCAGCAACTGTGTGCTGAACCTCACGGCCAATAGTGTCTCTGCTGTACCCACCCTCTCTGGCACCCTGCTCCTTCCGAGACCAAGGCCAGACTCTCCAGACTTGTCCAAGGCCCTGTATGGACACCTGGCCTGGATGACATCACTCACCTCATCTTCCACCATGGCCCCCTTGACCCTGATCCCTCAGCTCCAACCAAGAATGCCAGACCGCCAAACCTCGGGCTCTTTCATGTCCCTGACAACAAGCTGAAATGAGCTTCTGGGGTCTGCCCAGGACATTCCTCCTGACCCTCCAAGACTAGCTCAAGGGCCACCTCCCCTGAAAGCTGTCCTTGGTGTTGCGGTTGATTTGGCCCCTGTGTCCTGGGGTCACGTGGTGACAACATCTGTTTCAGGAAGATCCTGCTAAGCTCTAACTATTGAGGTGTCCACCCCACTGCTGGATTTCCAGCTTTGCCAGGGCAGAGTCTAGCAGGGCCTGATTCCCTATGGTTCTGGGTACCCCAAAAACACCCGGCACAGTGGACTTCCATGTTCCCCAAACTGTATGTCACCACTGGGAACATCAGCTTGATCGACTATCATGCAGCCATTAAAACCACTATTACGGGGACTTCCCTGGTGGTCCAGTGGCTAAGACTCCCATTGCAGGGGGTCTGGGGTTCGACCCCTGGTCAGGGAACTAGATCCCACATGCCACAACTAAAAGGTACTGCATGTCGCAAGCAAAAAGCTCTCCCACGCTGCAGTGAAGATGAAAGATCCCACGTGCTGCAACTAAGACCCGGCGCGGCCAAATAAGTAAATATTTAAAAAAGGAAGAAAAGAGCTATAGCCGTACCATCCACGCCACTCTGAGGCTCAGAGTGCCTGCTCTGTGTCAGCCCCGTGCTTGGCGTGGGGGTGGGAGGGACAGAAAGGGGTCCCTCTTTCAAGGGATTCAGTTTAGAGGAGGAGGGAGACATAGACATAATTCTTGAGCAACCTGTTACGTGCCACGACAGAGGGAAGACAGAGCCCCAGGGCCCCCACGTCCATCTGGGGGGTCTGGGGAGGTGGAATGGAAACCATAGCTCTGTAAAAATTACAGCCGACAGTGCGTGGACAAGCCTGGAAGGGAATGGAGGAATGGAAACCATGGCTCTGTAAAAATTACAGCCGACAGACAGTGCGTGGACAAGCCTGGAAGGGAACAGCGGCTGACTGAGGCTGATGGAGGAACCGAGGCTGTTGACGCCACAGGGTGGTGGCGTTGTGGTCTTTTTCTTTCCTTCATTGTTGGGATAATGCTGTTTGGACAATAAATAAAAATTGGGAGGAAAGAAATAGCTGTTTGGTGAATTGAGTATAAAGCAGAGCAAGGGAGGAAGGGAGATATCTGTCCTTGGTGTTGCGGTTGATTTGGCCCCTGTGTCCTGGGGTCACGTGGTGACAACATCTGTTTCAGGAAGATCCTGCTAAGCTCTAACTATTGAGGTGTCCACCCCACTGCTGGATTTCCAGCTTTGCCAGGGCAGAGTCTAGCAGGGCCTGATTCCCTATGGTTCTGGGTACCCCAAAAACACCCGGCACAGTGGACTTCCATGTTCCCCAAACTGTATGTCACCACTGGGAACATCAGCTTGATCGACTATCATGCAGCCATTAAAACCACTATTACGGGGACTTCCCTGGTGGTCCAGTGGCTAAGACTCCCATTGCAGGGGGTCTGGGGTTCGACCCCTGGTCAGGGAACTAGATCCCACATGCCACAACTAAAAGGTACTGCATGTCGCAAGCAAAAAGCTCTCCCACGCTGCAGTGAAGATGAAAGATCCCACGTGCTGCAACTAAGACCCGGCGCGGCCAAATAAGTAAATATTTAAAAAAGGAAGAAAAGAGCTATAGCCGTACCATCCACGCCACTCTGAGGCTCAGAGTGCCTGCTCTGTGTCAGCCCCGTGCTTGGCGTGGGGGTGGGAGGGACAGAAAGGGGTCCCTCTTTCAAGGGATTCAGTTTAGAGGAGGAGGGAGACATAGACATAATTCTTGAGCAACCTGTTACGTGCCACGACAGAGGGAAGACAGAGCCCCAGGGCCCCCACGTCCATCTGGGGGGTCTGGGGAGGTGGAATGGAAACCATAGCTCTGTAAAAATTACAGCCGACAGTGCGTGGACAAGCCTGGAAGGGAATGGAGGAATGGAAACCATGGCTCTGTAAAAATTACAGCCGACAGACAGTGCGTGGACAAGCCTGGAAGGGAACAGCGGCTGACTGAGGCTGATGGAGGAACCGAGGCTGTTGACGCCACAGGGTGGTGGCGTTGTGGTCTTTTTCTTTCCTTCATTGTTGGGATAATGCTGTTTGGACAATAAATAAAAATTGGGAGGAAAGAAATAGCTGTTTGGTGAATTGAGTATAAAGCAGAGCAAGGGAGGAAGGGAGATAGGGGATAAATAGGGAGGGAAAAGAAAGAGGTCCCTGGGCAGAAAGATCGATCCAGAGAGAGGGGCTTGCTCTGGGCTGGGAGGTGGCAAGACGGGTGGGCACAGGACGTGGGGGAGACAGGAGCCAGCATCCCTGACGGCAGCCTGCTCCCAGGGAGAAGCCAGGGAGGTGTCCCAGGGAGGGGACTGGCCAGGCACCGAAGGACAGCAAAGCACAGGGTAGGCTGGGCTCCTGGAAGGGTCTAACACCCGCCTGCAGCTGGGACAGTGGGTGAAAGGGGCCGGGATGGACCTGGCGGAAGGGGTCCCAGCCAGACTAAGGATTCTGGGCATGGACCGGCAAGCTGTGGGGCCCACGTGGAGGTGGTGGGGCTCCAGGAAAGGTTAAGGACTTGCTCAGAGCAGCCCTCCAGGAGGAAGGGTTGCAGGACCAGAAGACTGAGCTTGGTGACAAGGTCTGGCCAGGGGAGGCGTGGACAGATTGGGGGGCCTCCTTAGTGTCCCAGAGAAGGCCAAGAACACAGGGACTTTCCAGGCTCAGAGGAAGGGGGTCTGGTCCACCCCCACCCTCACACTAGACCCCACACAACAGGTGCAGATACTTCCTAAGTCCCTCATGTGTGCCAGGCACTGCCCTGGGCACCTTCCTACTCCTCCAGCCTTCCTGTTAACCCTTGGAGGTAGGCTGTTCACGCTCCCATTTTTACAACAGGGGACACTGAGATCTGGAGAGGTTAAGTAACTGAGTCAAGGTCACAATCAGCTAGCTGGTGAGGGGCAAGGCCGGACTGGGGGCCCTGCGCGCTCAGGCAGCTTGGCAGAGCAAAGAGAGGGAAGCAAGGGAGGGGGAAGGGGCGCCAGGCAGGGAGGAAGGGGTTACCTTGGCACGCACAGTAGATGATGGGTAGCTGTTTGTGAATGAATGAATGGATGGCTGGTTGGAAGGATGAATGAATGAGTGCAGAGAGGAGGGGTGTAAGGGGAGGCGCACGTGAGCGAGAACCCGATTCTCTCTCCCCGCCTCTCCCCCCAACCCCCGCGCTGGAGGCTGGCTCTGGGAGCCTCCCTCCTCAGCCTACCCCCCTCCACTGGGGACCGACACCCCAACCTCCTCATGCATTTTAGCCGAGGCCAGGAGGAGGGGGACGCGGAGATTATGGCCCCACCACGTGTCCTCTGGCAACTGGGGACCTGCTGGCCACCAGCTCCCCAACCAGCCAGGCTGCCCCGGAGCCAGGGCTGAGAAACAGCCTCGGCCTCGTCTCAGAGGTGGGGCCTGTCTGGGGCTATTGCAGGAGTTTGGTGGGGCCTGCTCTTCTGCCCCTAGGGTCCTCGGGGAGGGTTGTGGTTCCTGGGGAGGGTTCTCCGCCTGGCCTGCTGATCTCAGGCAAGTGACTGTATCTCACTGGGCCTTGATATCCTCATGTGTAAAGTGGAACAAGAGCAGTACCCGCTGTGGGGGAACCCCCCATGAGACAATGCATCTGAAGTGTTTAGCAGAGTTTACGCCTAGCAGGGTGGTGCGCCCTGGGGTCCCCACCCCTGGTTCACACTGGGCTGAGGGCTTTCAGCTTCTTCAGGCCTTGGAGAAGCAGGAAGGACTGCCCCGGGTCCCCCCACCCCAGCCAGCAAAGTCCATTCTGGGTGGGATCTCATCTGAGTGGGCTGGGGGCTGGCAGCGCCAGTGCCAGGGGGAGCGTCCAGGAGCTAAGAGATGAGGCTGAGGGGTTTTCGTCTCCCAGCCTTCCTGGGATGGGGCATCTTGGCTGTGAGGGTTAGGACCAGGAGGGGTGTGGGCTGTCTCTTATACACATCTTCGCCGCAAAGTTTCCCGAGGAGACCCGCCTCCCCGGCCGCTGCGCAGGTAAGGATGGATGTCCGGGGCGGGGGCCGGGGTCCGCGCGTGCGGGACGGGGCGCCGGGGCCAGCGGGGCGGGGAGGGCGAGTGCAGGGAGGCGCTGCAGGATCCCGCTGCCCGGCTTTGCCCGGCTGCCGCGGGGACCGTGCAGCCTTTGGGATTTGGGGAGGGGGTCCCCCCACCCCGAGTCGACAGTTGAGGACCCATGGCGCTGGCTCCGCCGCGGGGAGGCGCGGGGTGCGCGGCCGGAGGCTCCACTCTCCAGCAGAGGCTGGAAAGGGCGGGGGCTCAGCGGGAGCCCTCGCTGCGCCCCCAGGGAGACGGCCCTGCCCGCGAGGGTCCCCAGCTGAGCCGGACGGTGCCGGCTCTCCGAGCCGAAGGGCTTGGGGCGCGCAAAGAGAGGCAGCCTGCCGGCCCGGGCGCCTCGGTCCCGTCCCTACCAGCCTTGTGAGTCACGGCTGGAGCGAGGTTTTATTTTTAAAACGACTTCAAGGGGGGCTTAAGCAGCCTCCAACTTCCCTCCCAGAGCGCGCGGTGGACTGTCAGCCTTGCTCGGGGCAGGGGACCAGGGCGGTGCACCTGGCGGCTGGAAGGATGGGACCTCCGGGCTGGAGGCCTGGGGTGGCCGATACCCCCACCCTCAAGCCAGAGGCCGGGGGCCCGCCCCTCCTCCCAGGGACTGGAGGCTCAGGGCCGGAAGGTTGGGGAGTGTTGTTGCCCAGCTACAGTGAGCCCTGGCTGATCAGAGCTCCCCGAGGAGGAGAAAGTTGTGGTGTGGTTGACATCAGGGAGCTGCCCCAGGCTTCCCGGCGCCCCGGAGGGCTCTGAGGCTCTCTGGGGCGTGTGTGGCTTCAAACACAGCCCAGCTGGGCTGTGCGAGGCCCCTGTGGCTCAAGGCAGAGCGCTGATGCGAATAAATGAAGCCTGGGCTGGGGGCAGAGGTGGGGGCAGCTGGGTCCTACCCTGCCCCACTCTGGCCCCTGCATCCTCAGGGACAACAGGGACCGGTCTCTCTGATTTCCCTCCCCAGGTGAGCTTAGGAGCTGGGGAGCAGGCTGCCTGTGTGGGTGCACAGAGCCCGTAGAATGCAGGATGCCACTGGCAGAGGAAGGTGGGCTGGGGCATGTCCCTCTCTGCTCAGCAGCCACAGGCAAGGTGGCCACGCTCAGGGGCTCCGGGCTCCGATTTCTGGGGTGAAAGCCAACAGCATGTCTTCCTGCCAGCCCCAGGAGGAGAGGCGCAAACATCACCTGTCAGCTGGAGCCGACTCCGTGGGCGACTGTGCAGGGCTTCCTCGGAGGTTTAAATGGAAATGGTCTGAGCTGCCAGCCAGGGTCCCTGCCCAGGAGGGGTTACTAAGCAGGCAGAGAGGAGGCCCTGGTAGGGGTGAGGGGCAGAAGGAGGCTGTCACATCCTGGCTGATGGGTCAGCTGCGGGCTGAGAGCAGGAGAGAGGAGGACAGTGTGTGTGTGTGTGTGTGTGTGTGGGGTTACGTGTGTGCCCCTGACCCCGTGATCTCACAGACAGCCAGGGCTGGACACTTCTGTAAAAAGTCTCCCCAGCCATGAGTTTAAGGCAGGCATGCCCCAGGGCGGCTGGAGCCTGCAGGAGTTCCCCTAAACCCCGGCATGCGGGCCTTCGCTCTTCCACTTACTGGCTGAAAGTCCTTGCTTCTCTGAACCTCACTTTGCCTTGCTGAGCGTACTCACCCCTGAGGCTGAGCTTGGGGGAGCAGGGACAGGATGCATTACATCGTAGGGCGAGGTGGACAGATGTCTTGCTCCAGGGTTGAAGGGGTCCCCAAGGGCTCCGGGCACCTGCAGAGGCCTTGGATGGCCAAGGGGGTCAGGTTCCCCAAAGGCAGGGGAGCTGGTGGGAGACAAGGTCAGTGTGTGTGTCCCCCACCCCCGCCCGGCACCTCTTCCTCTTCAGCCCCTGGGAGGTCCGCTCAGCTGGGCTCTAAGGAGGCGACGGGAGCTGCCACCCCATTGCATCACCTGCACCAGGGCTCTGTGTGCAGGTCACTGGCTGCAAGACTCCGCTCTGTGCAGACTGAGGGCTGGTGGCTGAGCCCGTCACGCAGGGTGGCCCTGAGCCTGCCTCTCTGGCGACCCGTGTCCTTGCCTGCACAGGAGGATACAGCGGCGCCCCCACCCTAGGGGAATGGGTTGGCACCCTGAGTGTGAGACGGCAGGGCGTGTGTGTACCTGCTTCCATGTCAGCTGAGAGATGGACGGGCGCTCCAGGGGGACCTCACACAGCAGGTGTCAGGGGACAGAGAGGCAGGCCCAGAACCGGCTGACTGCCCGCCGAGGCCCAGCGCAGCAGCGGGTGTCAAGAAGCAGCTGCCCTGGTGTCGGGGGAGGGGGATGAGGCCCCTGAGGCCAGCTGGGCACAGCCACCTCTGCCCAGTCAGGTGGGACAGAGGCAGCGGGCAGGGAGGCAGTGCTGGGAGGGGGCGGGCGGCTCAGGAGTGCCAAGGAGTGGCTGAAGGCCCTGCGCCGAGAGGCGGATGGCCCCACCACGTGTCCTCTGGCAACTGGGGACCTGCTGGCCACCAGCTCCCCAACCAGCCAGGCTGCCCCGGAGCCAGGGCTGAGAAACAGCCTCGGCCTCGTCTCAGAGGTGGGGCCTGTCTGGGGCTATTGCAGGAGTTTGGTGGGGCCTGCTCTTCTGCCCCTAGGGTCCTCGGGGAGGGTTGTGGTTCCTGGGGAGGGTTCTCCGCCTGGCCTGCTGATCTCAGGCAAGTGACTGTATCTCACTGGGCCTTGATATCCTCATGTGTAAAGTGGAACAAGAGCAGTACCCGCTGTGGGGGAACCCCCCATGAGACAATGCATCTGAAGTGTTTAGCAGAGTTTACGCCTAGCAGGGTGGTGCGCCCTGGGGTCCCCACCCCTGGTTCACACTGGGCTGAGGGCTTTCAGCTTCTTCAGGCCTTGGAGAAGCAGGAAGGACTGCCCCGGGTCCCCCCACCCCAGCCAGCAAAGTCCATTCTGGGTGGGATCTCATCTGAGTGGGCTGGGGGCTGGCAGCGCCAGTGCCAGGGGGAGCGTCCAGGAGCTAAGAGATGAGGCTGAGGGGTTTTCGTCTCCCAGCCTTCCTGGGATGGGGCATCTTGGCTGTGAGGGTTAGGACCAGGAGGGGTGTGGGCTGTCTCTTATACACATCTTCGCCGCAAAGTTTCCCGAGGAGACCCGCCTCCCCGGCCGCTGCGCAGGTAAGGATGGATGTCCGGGGCGGGGGCCGGGGTCCGCGCGTGCGGGACGGGGCGCCGGGGCCAGCGGGGCGGGGAGGGCGAGTGCAGGGAGGCGCTGCAGGATCCCGCTGCCCGGCTTTGCCCGGCTGCCGCGGGGACCGTGCAGCCTTTGGGATTTGGGGAGGGGGTCCCCCCACCCCGAGTCGACAGTTGAGGACCCATGGCGCTGGCTCCGCCGCGGGGAGGCGCGGGGTGCGCGGCCGGAGGCTCCACTCTCCAGCAGAGGCTGGAAAGGGCGGGGGCTCAGCGGGAGCCCTCGCTGCGCCCCCAGGGAGACGGCCCTGCCCGCGAGGGTCCCCAGCTGAGCCGGACGGTGCCGGCTCTCCGAGCCGAAGGGCTTGGGGCGCGCAAAGAGAGGCAGCCTGCCGGCCCGGGCGCCTCGGTCCCGTCCCTACCAGCCTTGTGAGTCACGGCTGGAGCGAGGTTTTATTTTTAAAACGACTTCAAGGGGGGCTTAAGCAGCCTCCAACTTCCCTCCCAGAGCGCGCGGTGGACTGTCAGCCTTGCTCGGGGCAGGGGACCAGGGCGGTGCACCTGGCGGCTGGAAGGATGGGACCTCCGGGCTGGAGGCCTGGGGTGGCCGATACCCCCACCCTCAAGCCAGAGGCCGGGGGCCCGCCCCTCCTCCCAGGGACTGGAGGCTCAGGGCCGGAAGGTTGGGGAGTGTTGTTGCCCAGCTACAGTGAGCCCTGGCTGATCAGAGCTCCCCGAGGAGGAGAAAGTTGTGGTGTGGTTGACATCAGGGAGCTGCCCCAGGCTTCCCGGCGCCCCGGAGGGCTCTGAGGCTCTCTGGGGCGTGTGTGGCTTCAAACACAGCCCAGCTGGGCTGTGCGAGGCCCCTGTGGCTCAAGGCAGAGCGCTGATGCGAATAAATGAAGCCTGGGCTGGGGGCAGAGGTGGGGGCAGCTGGGTCCTACCCTGCCCCACTCTGGCCCCTGCATCCTCAGGACAACAGGGACCGGTCTCTCTGATTTCCCTCCCCAGGTGAGCTTAGGAGCTGGGGAGCAGGCTGCCTGTGTGGGTGCACAGAGCCCGTAGAATGCAGGATGCCACTGGCAGAGGAAGGTGGGCTGGGGCATGTCCCTCTCTGCTCAGCAGCCACAGGCAAGGTGGCCACGCTCAGGGGCTCCGGGCTCCGATTTCTGGGGTGAAAGCCAACAGCATGTCTTCCTGCCAGCCCCAGGAGGAGAGGCGCAAACATCACCTGTCAGCTGGAGCCGACTCCGTGGGCGACTGTGCAGGGCTTCCTCGGAGGTTTAAATGGAAATGGTCTGAGCTGCCAGCCAGGGTCCCTGCCCAGGAGGGGTTACTAAGCAGGCAGAGAGGAGGCCCTGGTAGGGGTGAGGGGCAGAAGGAGGCTGTCACATCCTGGCTGATGGGTCAGCTGCGGGCTGAGAGCAGGAGAGAGGAGGACAGTGTGTGTGTGTGTGTGTGTGTGTGGGGTTACGTGTGTGCCCCTGACCCCGTGATCTCACAGACAGCCAGGGCTGGACACTTCTGTAAAAAGTCTCCCCAGCCATGAGTTTAAGGCAGGCATGCCCCAGGGCGGCTGGAGCCTGCAGGAGTTCCCCTAAACCCCGGCATGCGGGCCTTCGCTCTTCCACTTACTGGCTGAAAGTCCTTGCTTCTCTGAACCTCACTTTGCCTTGCTGAGCGTACTCACCCCTGAGGCTGAGCTTGGGGGAGCAGGGACAGGATGCATTACATCGTAGGGCGAGGTGACAGCCAGGGCTGGACACTTCTGTAAAAAGTCTCCCCAGCCATGAGTTTAAGGCAGGCATGCCCCAGGGCGGCTGGAGCCTGCAGGAGTTCCCCTAAACCCCGGCATGCGGGCCTTCGCTCTTCCACTTACTGGCTGAAAGTCCTTGCTTCTCTGAACCTCACTTTGCCTTGCTGAGCGTACTCACCCCTGAGGCTGAGCTTGGGGGAGCAGGGACAGGATGCATTACATCGTAGGGCGAGGTGGACAGATGTCTTGCTCCAGGGTTGAAGGGGTCCCCAAGGGCTCCGGGCACCTGCAGAGGCCTTGGATGGCCAAGGGGGTCAGGTTCCCCAAAGGCAGGGGAGCTGGTGGGAGACAAGGTCAGTGTGTGTGTCCCCCACCCCCGCCCGGCACCTCTTCCTCTTCAGCCCCTGGGAGGTCCGCTCAGCTGGGCTCTAAGGAGGCGACGGGAGCTGCCACCCCATTGCATCACCTGCACCAGGGCTCTGTGTGCAGGTCACTGGCTGCAAGACTCCGCTCTGTGCAGACTGAGGGCTGGTGGCTGAGCCCGTCACGCAGGGTGGCCCTGAGCCTGCCTCTCTGGCGACCCGTGTCCTTGCCTGCACAGGAGGATACAGCGGCGCCCCCACCCTAGGGGAATGGGTTGGCACCCTGAGTGTGAGACGGCAGGGCGTGTGTGTACCTGCTTCCATGTCAGCTGAGAGATGGACGGGCGCTCCAGGGGGACCTCACACAGCAGGTGTCAGGGGACAGAGAGGCAGGCCCAGAACCGGCTGACTGCCCGCCGAGGCCCAGCGCAGCAGCGGGTGTCAAGAAGCAGCTGCCCTGGTGTCGGGGGAGGGGGATGAGGCCCCTGAGGCCAGCTGGGCACAGCCACCTCTGCCCAGTCAGGTGGGACAGAGGCAGCGGGCAGGGAGGCAGTGCTGGGAGGGGGCGGGCGGCTCAGGAGTGCCAAGGAGTGCTGAAGGCCCTGCGCCGAGAGGCGGATGGCCCCACCACGTGTCCTCTGGCAACTGGGGACCTGCTGGCCACCAGCTCCCCAACCAGCCAGGCTGCCCCGGAGCCAGGGCTGAGAAACAGCCTCGGCCTCGTCTCAGAGGTGGGGCCTGTCTGGGGCTATTGCAGGAGTTTGGTGGGGCCTGCTCTTCTGCCCCTAGGGTCCTCGGGGAGGGTTGTGGTTCCTGGGGAGGGTTCTCCGCCTGGCCTGCTGATCTCAGGCAAGTGACTGTATCTCACTGGGCCTTGATATCCTCATGTGTAAAGTGGAACAAGAGCAGTACCCGCTGTGGGGGAACCCCCCATGAGACAATGCATCTGAAGTGTTTAGCAGAGTTTACGCCTAGCAGGGTGGTGCGCCCTGGGGTCCCCACCCCTGGTTCACACTGGGCTGAGGGCTTTCAGCTTCTTCAGGCCTTGGAGAAGCAGGAAGGACTGCCCCGGGTCCCCCCACCCCAGCCAGCAAAGTCCATTCTGGGTGGGATCTCATCTGAGTGGGCTGGGGGCTGGCAGCGCCAGTGCCAGGGGGAGCGTCCAGGAGCTAAGAGATGAGGCTGAGGGGTTTTCGTCTCCCAGCCTTCCTGGGATGGGGCATCTTGGCTGTGAGGGTTAGGACCAGGAGGGGTGTGGGGGCGTGTGGGCGTGGCCAAGGTCCCAAATGCCTGCAGTGGAGGGTTGCCCCAGGGTGCTCACCACCCAGAGGGGCCTCAAGGGCTCTGGAAGGGTGGGGCTGGTGTGGGCCTCAGGCCTGCTTGCTGCCTTTGATGTGTGGGTTTGGGGGTTCCCCTCCCCAGCACCTGGGTTGTTCTCCCTGAGACAAAGTTCAGGCCCGCTCCGGCTTGTATCAGCACGACGCAGCTGTATTCTGTCCTCTGCCCCGAGGCAGTCACCCCAAGAAGGCCAGGAGAGAGGGGGACGGACGGCCAGAGGAAAAGACAGGTGAACGGACCTTGTGACCCCAGGGTGCTCCTGCCATGCCACGCTACCCTGTCGGCCCAGCACCCCCCAACATCAGCCGGAGCAGAGAGGGCTGTGTCTGTGCAGGCCTGTTTGCCTGGGCGGCGGGTGGTCTGTTTACCGCTGCCCGCCTGCGGCCCCCAGAGCCCAGCCACTCCCTGGGGTCAGCAGCTCTGAGGATGATGTCAGCATCTGGGGGCCTCGCTTCGCCTCGTGGAAGTTGTTTGCTGGATCTAGCGCAGCCCTGGGGTTTGAGTCTCCCACGGTGGCCTTGCACATGCGGCCTCTCACTCGGCAACGGTGGGGATGTGAGGGTGTCGGGGCCCTGGGGGGTGGGCACAGACA